>NJDC01005186.1:41205-53047 GCA_002245475.1 Calephelis virginiensis
TATAATACTTATCTATGTTTATGTTAAATCTGGTGTCGATATTTTCATAATTGAAGTAGACAGTTGGGTTTTGCTTTCAAAAAAGGGTTAACTTTTTGATTTTTTTCTTTATTTTCTTTAGTATTTTGGAAATACTAGTCTTATAAAGCATATTAATGTTAATCTTGTGTATTTTTGTTGCCAAGATCCGTATTTGCTTTGTATGAAAAAAACGGCATATTGCTGACGTATTTTAGCATACATGGCCCCTTAATAAAAAATATTTATTGGTTTATTACTCCACGGACAAAATCGCGGATAATAGCTAGTCTCACATAAAATCAAATACCGTCCAGTTCCATTAACAGACGCCATTTTTTCAGATTTCCTGAACCCGATAAAAAATCTTAAAACAATACATTCCAAAAGAACGAATAGACCTTTTTAAAGTAGTGACGTCACCTGAACGAATTAAAGATTTTGTCCTTGTCACTCTTTTTATTAGGCTCAGCCGTCTCGCTCCCACGGGAGGGTGGCAATTGACCTATTTTCGGCGGGTGTGCAATAATTTCAGGAAGGGTGGATTACCTAGCATCCACTACTGATCTATGCTGTTGTAGATCTTACGAGTACGTTTACGATAATTGAGACGATTGTATTTCTGTACATTTTTACAATCTTTCAATGTTTCAAGTTAGGTCAAACTGCACACGGTGTGCAAATTTGATTTGAATCGGTTAAGTACTTTAAGAGTCCATCGCGGACGTTCAACGTGACACATAATTTATATACATTAAGACTAGCTGACCCGCCAGACGTTGTTCTGCGATTTTTAAACGTAATTTTAGTAAAAAAATTCGGGTGAGTCTCCCTTATTACTTATGGGGAAGGAAAAATAGATAGTAACCGATTCTTAGACCTTCTGAATATGCATTGAAAATTTGGTGAAAATCTGTAAAGCCGTTTCGGAGCAGTACGGTAACTAACTTTATGTTACGAGAATTTTATATGTGTAAAGCTAGCCGACTTTGTATAGCTTGACTTTAACTGCTACTTAACAGTTTAAAGTAAAGTATCTTCACGCCCATATCCTCGGAGAGGTAGGCAAAGGCACAACCAGGTTACCCACGACTAGCCAAAGATACTGAGTCCCACAATGTGATAGGTGGCAAGCCTATTACCAACCTGGCACGTATCCAATCCCGGGCGACGTTATTTTTATTAGAAAATTGAAAATGCACAATTTCTAAATTTTCGTTGCCCGACCTGGGAATCGAACCCGGGAATTCAAGAAGTCAAGTCCGACGCCGGACCGCTAGACTAAAGAGGCGATAGCATTTTGTATGGAAAAAATGACGTATTGTTTTTCCAATTGTCTCTGCAACTTTCATGTGTTTTTCTTCGTAAGAACCTTCTCCTGTCAATAAGCAATAACCATAATAAAAATAGTTGGTATTTGAAGCAGCATTCGTTGACATCTTGAGACAAAAAAAATAATTTAAAATACCGTTGTTTTCTCTGTAACTACATTTTTTATAGCAATACAAAGACAGAGATTAACGTGACCTCCGAAGTTTTTTTTTTATGCGAGAGGGCAGCGAACTAGCTCTCTTCATGGTAAGAGATAACCGTGGCCTATAGACAATATACCAAATCTCGACTTGGTGTTGCGTTCTGGTTACTGGGTGGATTTGTTTGAGTGGCAGTGGCTCATCGCTCAGCGTTGGGCAATAGGCGCAAAAGAGCTCTTCGACGCCAGGACGGGCAGCTAAAGCATGGTGTAGGGTCTTGACAGTGCTTGGTTTGGGAGGAAGGTTCGCGTTTTCCACCCTTGCCGAATCCGGGAGAACCGTAAAAACGTGACGGCAAAAGGTAGTATACCTTTTGCCGTCACGTTTTTACGGTTCTTAAATCTATGATGGATACTTAAGTGCTTAGTGTAATAAGCCCTAGTTATTTTACGGCTACAAAAAGGACGAAAAAGGATGCCCAAACATCTCTGTAATTTAATATGTAATGGAACAGAAAGCGCGTAACATCCGTGATAAAAATAAATGGCCACGCAATTTTAGAACATTTAAATATTTTCACAATGACACTGACCACTACAATGTAATAAAAATAGATCTGGAGAAAATGGCTTCTCTCCAAATGTATTGCTACAGAAAATTGGATGTATGTTTGTTACTTGATTTGATTGTTATCAGCCCTTTGAAACCAAGGAAAGAAGAAAATTGAAACAAAGGAGGTTATCCTGGTCTCAGGTTGGCAATGCTCCATTACCACCTTTGGTATCTCTAGGCGGCATGAAATTTTTACCATCGGGAAATCCGTCTGCTTAATTGCCTTCCATTATCATGAAAAAAATACGTACGAAAAAAACTTTTTCTTATCCCTTTCATGCTTTTTAAACATTTACCAAAGCACGCCTATTTATCATTTAACTATAAACAATGCTATTATCGCAGATACAGACCATACGGATTTCACCAAAATTGGTCAACTGGACATCACCTTGTGCATAGGCACCTTTCAGCTTTACATGATTCCACCTTCGACCTGGTGGTGGTAGTAATGGCCTCTTAATCGTAAGTAATCATCAGATGAGGTAAGGATCGTCATGGCAGAAGCTATTCGTTATAAAAACAAGAAACAAACAGTCAGTTAGTTCACCGATTTCCTACGTAAATTAAAAAGTATCAGATGTGAGTTTATCCATTACCACGAATAAATAATATGACAGCTGACTTTTTTCACGTGATTTTCAGTTGCTCAGTGCTATTAGTAGGAGACTAGGAGGTGTATGTGCTATCACTATTCCCACGGATCCATAGCTAACGATCACAATGCTTGATGATAAAATAAAAAAAAGAATCTTCACGCCCATATCTCTGAAGAGGTAGGCAGAGGCACAACCAGGGCACCTACGACTAACCAAAGACAATAAGTCCCATTATGTAATAGGTGGCAAGCCTATCGCCAACCGGGCACATATCCAATCTCGAGCAACATTTTTTTATTAGAAAATTGGAAAAACCCAATTTTATTTTTGTTACCCAACCCAGGATCCGAATCCTGTCCTCATGCTGTCAAGTCCAACAACTGAACCGCTAGACCACAGAGGTGATTATGATGAAACTATAAAGTCTAAAGTATTGTATAAACATCACCCGGAAGGAAATGATTAAACTTAGCAACCGGATCACATGAGAGATATTTATGGAAGCAAATCCGTTTATTTTCGTTATTATGAGGATATTTAAGTTATGTTTTCTCATTTTAGTCACGTATGTTTTACTTTCCAGCTTATTATGGCATATCTGTTCATTCTAGAGTTATTGGTAAACAAAACTTAAGGTGATAGCGACGATTTAATATTTATAAAAACGAAATTCAGAAATTATTCATAATTGACATAATTTCGTACATTTATGTATTTTTCGAAAATAATTAACAATGTTTACCTTTTAGCGTATTTAAAATTGATTAAATTTAAGCGCAGTGTAATTGCAAATTCGGCTATTTCATTACGGCGCGATTTGATAACATTTTTTTTATAGAAGAGGAGGCAAACGAGCAAATGGGTCACCTGATGGAAAGTGATCAGCGCCGCCCACGGACATCCGCTACACCAAGAGTATCACAAATGCGTTGCTGACCTTTAAGGAATGAGTATGCTCTTTTCTTAAAGGTTCCTAAGTCATAATCGCTTGGGAATACCGCCCTCGGTAATTGATTCCACGAATGTGTTATGCGGGGTAAGAAATCTCTCTGGAATCGCACAATTATAGATCGCCACGCATCAAGATGATGGGCATGATACCTTAAACTCTGACGCGATGTCCGAAGGTGGAAATCAGCGACTGGAATTAAACCAAACAACTCCTCAGATCATTCCTCATGATAGATTCGGTAGAGAACACTGAGTGACCCAACATCTCTACGCAACGCCAAGGAATCAAGCCGATTGGTAATTGCCCGGTCAATGACAATTCGAGATGCCCTACATTGGATATGGTCAAACGGAAAGAGCTGGTACTGTGGAGCCACTACCCAGAGCTAAGAACAGTACTCCATATGAGGCCGAAATTGCGGTTATTATTCTTATTCCAAACATTAATAATGAGGTTGTCAACATAAATAAAATGTTATTACGAAGTACCATACGAAACAACTCGCCGGATCATGGTATAATAGTACACCTCGGAACTTTGAGTATTAACCAACACCAACGTCGGTATCATGATCTGTCTTTTGAAAAAAAAACAACTAAATCGGTTTGCTATTGGCCGAGTTATCGCGTAAAAAACATGTATAAACAACAAAAAGTTCGAATTAATCAATAGACTTTAGTGTTACACTTACATATACATACATGTGCCTCCAAAATTAAAATAGACAATTGATTATCTAAGGGTTAATCTTATATATAAAATTCTCGTGTCACAATGTTAGTCTGCATACTCCTCCGAAACGGCTTGACCGATTCGTCTTAAATTTGGTAAGCATATTGGGTAGGTCTGAGAATCGGCTAACATCTATTTTTCATACCCCTAAGTAATAAGGGTGACTCACCCCAATTTTTTTAAATAAATCACATTAAAAATATAGCAGAACAACGTCTGCGGGGTCAGCTAGTAATAATCTATAATCCTTTGAATAATTATATATAAAAATCAATTGCTGTTCGTTAGTCTGGCTAAAACTCGAGAACGGCTAAACCGATTTGGCTTATTTATGTTTTGATTAATTTATGGAAGTCCAGGTAAGGTTTAAAAGATAAGAAAAAAGGAAAACTCAGAAAAACAACATTTCAAGTTTTCCTATACAAACTGAACGGGTGGAACGAAGTTCGCCGGGACAGCTAGTATATAATATTTAAAAAATGAATTGCTCAATGCGTTGCTAAGCACATTTTTTAAGCTATAATCTGAACTGAATATACGGATCCCTGAAAAAAACCAATAACGTTACATAGTGCAAATTCAATTTACACCTTCAAACTAAAGTATTTCACAGTCGCTGAATATTTTATCAAAATAAGTAAAAATGGTAGCGACGCACTTGGCTCAGACTGGAATTGGATAGAGAGTCGTTCGTGCATACTCCCTCGCCCCAGTTACTGCCGGCGTGCAGGTATATCTGTTCATAATAAACTAGGTATTGCCCGTGACTTTGTACCTATATTGAAAGGAATTTTTATGGTTGGTGATGAAAACGAAAGATTTTCCCAAAGTGAAATGTAGCTTTAATGTTAACCTGAATTGTAAGCTATACACAAAGGAATGCAAACCAAGTCCCTCACGGTGCAGGCAGAGAGTATCGAGTGCCAAATCTCATGATCGTGCATGACTTCCTTCACATTCATTTTATAGAAAATCATCAACTTTGGAGACTCTCAACATCACCCTCAGTAAAAACTCGAGCAATTTATTCATGGAATGTCAACCTTGGTCTCCACGAGTACATTTATCCATCCACATTCGCATTGTATATCTGCTTTGTCAATTTTTCATCTGTCATTCTTTCCACACGACATTGTTCCTTTCTCATTTCAACGCCAACAATAACCTACGATCAAACTCTTTCTCGGATCTCACTGGTACGAATGCAGTCAACGAGCGTTACACCGCAGATTTTTTAAGCACTCCCATTTAGACTGCATTTACCCTACTCTGATACTTTTTCTGACGTATTCAACTCTCACTTCCACACAACAATGCTGGATACGCACAAAACTTTGCAAAGCGGCGAGAATTGCTGTGCATAATTCTTTGACACGAACTTTGACACAAAATGACTATATACTACCTAATGCTCCATTCACACTATTCCCTAAACACACTCTTCTTTTTATATCCAATGTGTAAAACCTCGCTATATAATACCTAATGCTCCATTCACACTATTCCCTAAACACACTCTTCTTTCTATATCCAATGTGTACCTTCCATCACTGCTAAAAGCGCAACCAAGATATACAATTTGATCTTGATCCAGCATTACATCAACTAAAGCTACCAGAACTACTTTGATTTTCTTCGCATTCAAATGTTAACCTCTTTCTTTAAAATCAACTTCCATAACTGTGACCAGTGTTTGCAGCTCAGATGGTGTAGAGTCCAAACGTACAGCATCATCTGCACAAAGCGGACATTTTTTTTACTTTGTCACCCATTTGTTTTTATAGCCAACCGGTTTCCCTTTTTACAGCATCGTCCGGGCTTTGAAACTAAAGATAAAAAAGACTGTTTTAATATATTGTTCAATACTTATTTGGTTGGATGTTACTGACGGTACCTACATATAAAATGTTAACAGTAAACAAACTACTACATTTACCGACATATTTAAATGTTAACAGAAAACAAACTACTACATTTACCCACATATTTAAATGTTAACAGTAAACAAACTACAACATTTACTGTTGTAGTATATTTGAGTAAGTAAGTATATTTAGATTTAAAGCCCTGATGATGCTGTGAAAATTAAAATCGGTTGGCTAAAGCGTAACGAAAAGTATTAAATCAAGTATAAAGTGGATAAGTACAAGTCTATACTACAAAAAAGTGTATATACAATAAAATTCCACCAAGTGCAGACGATATCAAGTATACATTCTATCAAGATGCAACAGTTGATCTTAAGCCAGATACCTAGACATTTTTACTACTACTTTTACTTACTTTTTTCTGACTCAGAAAAGTCAGAAAACGTAGTTACCTTACCCAGTGATGAGAGTTTGTATAAGTTATTCATTATTTAAATTTAAAAAAGACAAACCCGCTGAGTTTCCGCCAAATGGGGATGGCCAAGAATAATAAAAAGTCAACCCTATTGAAGAAATACCTTGGTTGCCAAGCGTAGCCAGTGTATACAATGCTGGAAATACAAAAATTTGTTTTTGTTACTTTTTTTAATATTTCTCGGTGTGCGGCCGCTGTCAAATCTTATCTATATCACAATACTGACGTGATAACATATTTTTCTAACAGCCTATGTCGAAAAATTAACATTATTTCACTTAAAACCTGGGTATGTTTGGGAATGTCAAGATTATTATTAAAACGCAGTAAAGGTGCAAAAACTGACTCCAGCTATTTTATTGGGTACCGCCACAAAATATAATTAGGCACAGAAGGCAATCTACATACTACTATTTAAATTATGCGCTTCGGCTTTAAATTGTTTACTCTTTATACTTTTATTTTTAAATTGGCTGACCTAATCTATATTTTAAGTGAAATGATTAATTATGTGTAATAACAACTCTTTATGGATATCTTAAAAATACATTCGAATTTCCGAAGCTTGACGAATATAGCCGAAGCGCATAATTTAAATAGTACTATTAGGCACACATCGACACTTCTCACAGACACACAGAGTGACATCCGTTTGAGGTAGGCTTATGTCAATTTTTTTAAACTAGAATGAAATAACAAAAGCAACACACACATATATATTTTCACGCTTGGTGTCTCTTGATAGGTAGGTTGTCTCAAGTTAGGAAGAGATTATCGAGTGCCAAATGTCAAAATTCTTGCAGACCTGTCGCTTATTTCACATTTATTAACTCTTTATTACAAACACGCTGGTTTCTGAGACGCCAATTCAAACCAATACGAGAACGAGTGCCATCACTACTTCATGTGCTTGACACAAGATTTTATAAATTTTTGTACAATATTAAGCAACAAAAAAAGTTAAGTGCTATAATTGTTCAATGGACAGTTGTTGTAATTCAAAAATTTTTATATTTTAGGCTACCGTAAGTAAGTACATAAGTAGTTGACTAGTTGTAAGAGAAAACATAATATTATAGTCTAAACCAGAGGTTCCCAAACTTATTTCATGTAACGCCCACTTTGAAAATCAGTTGTTTTGTAGCGCCCCCCCCCCTCGTTTTTTTCTTGTCAATAACCTCAATAACATATTTGTTGCGCCTAGTTTAAAAAAAAACATTTTTTTCAAGATTTATACCGCCCCCCTCTAGGCTTCCAGCGCCCACAAGGGGGCGTTATCGCCCACTTTGGGAAAGGCTGGTCTGAACCATTTTTTTGCAATGCTTAATCACTAATACAGAAATTAAATAAAATTAATTATGTATTATGGTTGCTGCGTAGTTTCTTTATCGTTTCAACTTTTGTTTTGCAAAAATAAGAGGGTAATAGATTACATAAATAGGGTGGTAAAATAAAATATTTATAATAAGAGATGAAGCGTCTATTAAAAGAAAATAAGTAATTTGTTTCAATTAAAAAAAAGTTACTTAAAATGTTAAAATATTTGCAAACCACATAATAATGGAATATGTTAATATTGTTAAATATGTTTAACAACGTGTTATTATACATAAATAAATTTAATGTATTTTCATTTAGTCAAAATATTATAGAAGTATCTTCACGCCCATATCCCCGAAGAGGTAGGCAGAGGCACAACCAAGACTAGCCGAAGACACTAAGTCCCAAAGTGCGATAAATAGCAAGCCTATCGCCAACCGGGCACATATCCAATCCCGAGCAATATTTTTTTATTAGAAAATTTGAAAAACCATATTTTTCTTTTTGTTGCCCGACCCGGGATTCGAACCCGAGACCTCATGCAGTCAAGTCCAACAACTGAACCTCTAGACCACAGAGGCGATCAAAATATTGTAAGTTTAGGTATATTTTTGTGATTAACTCTACTACTAGATACGAGTGCCACTACTAATCTTTTGTGCATACCTTAGCCAAATACAACAACCTACATTTACAGGATTGACTTCCGTACCTGTATATATTTTGTTGTACCACCATCGCGGAAGCACACATTTTTAACTTATCTTGACGACTTCATCGAAAAATGTATGCACTACTAAGTAGGTATAGTTAGATTATGATAAAACTAAAACGGGACCGTCTCGAAATCATGCCCTATCTTTCTATAAAACACCCATCGAAATCGGTTGTCTAATGGCCAAGTAATCATGTAACAAACATACAAAAACATGAAATAAAATAAATGCAGCCAAGTGCCAGTCGAACTTGCCTATGGAGGGTTACGTAGCAGCAAGTATCATCATATTCTACACCTCATTTATCAATCGAAATTAATTGAAACCCACCTTTTTTGAGTCGTTTAAAATGGAACGAACAATAAAAATCAATCGTTAAAAAATACATTAGTAAAGCTAACCCTCACTAAAATCGGTAAGCTCTCGAAACGTTGTATACGAATTCCAGTCCTGTAAGCTTATCTAAACCACTGAACGTGACTGGAAATAATATCGGCGTGGCCGCTGCCAGACCGCATTTGTCGCTTTATTGACAGTGTCCACAAAAAATGACGGTATTTCCCTGTATATAAACGGAAATAGCCTCTGCGCCAAATAATAAATCACTTGTACTAATGGGGGTTTATTGTAAAAACGTATTTTTCATACACCCTATATGTCATAAGCTTTACCTAATGCGACTCTGTCTCTTTTATTTAAGAAATTTTGTCGATGAAACAATCTTAACTCTAATCTCTTCTTCGCTTCCTGATACAAGTCCTGCTCCGAAACCTTATCCAGGAAAAAAGAAAAGTCTCTTGCCTATCCTCCAATAATTTTCACTCGACAAAAAATAAGAAGACTCTCAAAGCAACGTGTATAATATAGTTTTTTTGTAAGATCAAACGTAACTTTCTAAAAAGCAGTCCGGTTTTGATAACTTTTCTAAATCCGACATAAGGCATGCGACATATATATTTTAAGGCGCTTTTATTAACCTTGTTAGTATTTCGACACCAAGGCATCCTAAGGAAATCGATTGTCCCGTTCAAATGACAATTTTCTGCGAATTCCTCGATGTCGAGGCAAAACTACGTCAAGTGCAAGTTGGTGGTCTTGGTAGGGAGTTCTTTGACAAGATTGGCGAAGTACGTAAGAAGTGAGTGCGTGATGGTTTCTGTTCGGCGTTTCGGTGGTCTGGTATCGGTGGTCGGCGCTGGAAACGTTTGTCAGGCTTGCTTTATTAAATAATACTTCATAGATACGTACATACATACATATCTTCACGCTAAGTCCTTACGAGGTAGACAGAGAGTATCGAGTTCTAGATCTCACGATCCTGACAAACCTGCTCGGCTTCCTTCACATTTATTTTCATACAAGCACACCAGTTTCGGAGACTCTTGATACCACCTTCCAATAATATCCGAGTGATCTGATCGTGGAATGTCAACCTGGGTCTCCCCAGGTACCTACATCCATTTACATTTGCATTGTATATCTGCTTTGTCAATCTTTTATCTGTCATTATTTCCACTTGAGAGAACCAGCGGAGCATGCTCTTTCGCATTTTAACACCAACACTTTCTTGCAATCCCACTCTTTCTCGGATCTCACTGTTACGAATTCGGTCAGCGAGCGTTACGCCACAGATTACTTTATCAATATCCCGCAATAGCAGCTACAGGAGTTTCGAGGAAATAGCAAATAAAATATTTTTGCAAAATTTGTAACAATGGATCTCCACTGAGTGACAACTGATTCTATTAAAATAATTTTTAAAATCTTATCTAGGGCTGGGTACAACAAAATATATTATCTTCAGGATTTGGCGCCTAATTCAAAATATTCTCTTTTTAGAGCTCTCATCTCGTGTGCTGCGTATTTGGTTAAAGTTTCAAAACCATGTGGATGATGTTCCCCTTTAAAAGTTATGCAATAAACTCAGCGATGGCGTATCTTTTAAGGTTGAACCAGTATTTCGCCTTTTATGGTAAATAATAACAGTATTAGCAATGCATTGTTTGCACAAGTGTTTTTATAAACATGGAAATAATCCTTATCCAAATTAGTATATTAATTGGTTTGTAAAATTTTCTTTAATGATTTAAGTTCTAAAATATCGTTCTTCTTTTTATATGTAAATAATTTACTAAGTACATTTTTTAACTTAATTATTAGAGATATTGTCAGCTATCAACGCGTTGAAGGACGAGGGGTGATTTAATATAAACAAATGGAAAATAACATATGCTACGAGTTACATTGTCTACAATGACCTACTGGGTTTTTTGACATTTTGCAGGTGTAGACTAATGAATAATTAAAATCCTGTTAATTACAGACTTCTTACGGTAAAATTATCTCGAGTTTGAAATTTCGAGTACTTGAAAGGATAGCGCACACTTGGCCGGACCGCATAAAAGTGCATCGCTACGCAATAATCTGCCTAGAGCGTTTTTATACATTTTCATACAGAAAATTTTCATACATACGGAGCAGAGGAGAGTAAAAACGATATTAAAAATTTGAATCGAGAACTAAATAATGTTAACATAAATAACATTTTAATGTTAAAGTTTAGTACGACAACTACCAGAGGCGCGCGCCACTTTCCATGCTTAACGGTTTTAAAGTTGCCACACTTATTTTTACAAAACATGTGAGATCTAGTACTTCTTCTTTGACATGGCCTAGTCGTGGGGCGCTCTGTTTGCAAATTATATCATTGTGACGCTTAATAAAGTTATTATAAACAACAATTAAGACTAAGATGTTTCCTAAAGTTTCCAAAAAAACAATATCAAATAATTGTGAGCGATCTAGTACTTCTTCTTTGACATGGCTTAGTCGTGGGGCGCTCTGTTTGCAAATTATATCATTGTGACGCTTAATAAAGTTACTATAAACAAAAATTAAGACTAAGATGTTTCCTAAAGTGTAATGCCAAAAAATCAATATCAAAGAATTGTGAGCTACCTAGTACTTCTTCTTTGACATGGCTTAGTCGTGGGGCACTCTGTTTGCAAATTATATCATTGTGACGCTCAACAAAGTTATTATAAACAAAAAATAAGACTAAGATGTTTCCTCAAGTGT
>NJDC01005189.1:0-12594 GCA_002245475.1 Calephelis virginiensis
TAAAAGGCATCCATTGTAAAGAGCACAATCGCATTGTAAGTCTCCTTTTATAGAAACGAGCTTTCTGTCACAAGGAGCTTTCGTTTTTGTAAAAAATGATAAAGAAATTACAACTGTTTACAATAATTTTGCTTGTATACACTTGTTATCTTTTTCAATATTATCCTGTTGCAACATGTAAAGGAAGAAACTGGCTGACTGTTGTTTTTTTGTCTCTGTTTGGTATATTTAGGAACATTAAAATTTTAAAACAAAATATGACCAATCTTCTATTAGTTTTTTATTGGATGCAACTTATGTCATTTATTGATTACTAGCTGCTCCAGCGAAATTCGTTCCGCTCGTTCAGTTTGTATGGAAACTTTGAAATGTTGTTTTTCCCAGTTCCATTCGAACAGGGTAAAAAGTATCTTATGTCCTTTTCCCGGTTCTAAGCTACCTCCCCACCAATTTTCATCTTAATCGGTTCAGCCGTTCTTGAGTTATAAGTAGTGTAATTAACACCACTTTCTTTTACATAATTAGATAATTGGATGTATCATTGATCAATGTATATACCTAGATTACATATCAGATCTATGTTTTTATTATGTACCGATGATGTGACTTTCATACTGTCACCAAACTAAAGTTCGCATGTCCTTTATCATGAAAAATGGCACATAACAGAAAAAATAGACTTTAGGTATGTATGTAAAGGCAAATTGTAGTGCTCATCTAATACTTTCTTGTATCAAGCGTAACGCGATCTAGAACGAATAACCCTTATTCTGCTAGTTTTGCAAAACCCCTGTAACTGTTATGAAATTCCCAAAGTTTCACCGTGGCGAATCGGATCAGTTGATCCGGGCTCCTTTGCAGAATAGACCACCTGCCTTCCTGCCGTCATAACATCATGACGTGTTCCTGTTTGGAGGGAAAGGTAGCCAGTAAACTTACTTTTGCTCGAGGCCTAACACCCCGGCCTCAGGTTGCCAACGCACCATCACCACCTTTGGTGTCTCTAGGCAGCGTGAATTTCTTACCGTCAGGAAATCCGTCTGCTTGTTTGCCTTCCAATATCATAAAAATTAACATCCTTATAAACCAGACAACGAATAGGCCTAGAGCTAATATTAGGATATTAGCTCTAGATAGATATTATATACTTTCCCGGGCTCGGACGGTATTCGTAGACTGGTTTACTGAGATTTTCGTCACATTTGTCCCACCCAGTGGTAGTTGGAGGACCTTGTTGAGTTGAGAAGGAGCATGGGTTCTGTAGAATTAGCAAAATAAAGGCATCTTCCACATCTTTCACTTAACCGCCTTTCATTGCGTCATCGGTCGAGGGTTGGCGAATATACCTTACGCCACCGACCAACCGCGAGCCTTGGGTTTGATTCGCGACGGGGACAGATATTTGTGTGACTAACATCTAACTGTCTGTATTACCGGGTCTAGGTGTTTATTAAATTTATTCCAGTATGTGTTTAAGTATTTCTATGTATTATTATCGTTGACTAACACCTATAACACAAGCATATAATTTGCTTACTTTGGGTTTAGATCAATTAGTGTAATTTGTCCCAGGGTATTTATTTAATTAATTCATTTATAATGCCTGAAATTTGTGTCTTATCACGTCCGAAACTAATACAAAATTTCCTACAAACTTAAACAGTACCTACGTAGTTTTAGTAGTCTAAACTAAAAAAACGTATTCTCTGATGCGTTTGTATATGAAAATACAGTACATAACAAAACTTCAGGGATTTGTCCTAAAAGCAAAAAGACGTTGTCCCTAACAATAACATTATTTAAGTAACAAGAAATTGCTTTGAAATGGAAGTTCTCAGTGAGCTTTGAAATTGACACAGCCCTTTAGAAGGGGACGTGTAAAATCAACAATATAAGGGAATTAGTTTTGGGGTTAATTTAGCGTAAAGGCCTTAAGATAACATTCTGACTGTATTCTAGATGAGAATGTATATAACCTATGAGTATAGTTTTCCAAATAAAAGGCTTAGGAATAGAGAGACATCTAAGACTTTAATTAAAATAATTTAACAGCAGTAAAACTGCACAAAACAATATAATATAATTATAATATATTATCCCTGGACAACTTACACAAATTGAATTTAACCTCAAAGTAAGCAAATTATAAGCTTGTGTTATGGGTGCTTGTCAACTATACTAATACCTACGAGTATAAATATTTGAAAATAGATATCAGAATATATTTAATAAACACCAAGACCCAGAAATGCAGACATCTAAATATTTATCACACAAATGCCTGCCCCAGTAGGGAATCGAACCCGAGCCTTATGGTTGGTTCGTGTGGTTAGGCGTGTACGCTAGCCACTCGACCAAAGAGGCGGCCAAAAATAAAAATTCGAAAATAAAATAAACTCCAATTACATTACTCGTAGAGATTTCATAATTCATTTTCCCTGTGTCAGTCCGGGCTCCTTTGCAGAATAGACTTTCCTGCATCGGCTACCGTCACTAACAACGTGACATATGACTAAGTGGTAGAGTCTCGCAGCGACTCTCCTGGTTTAGGACCACTTCTTTAGCTATTCCTGCCGCCATAATGTCAGTGCTGAAGTGTTGTGCTTCGGAGGATAAAGTTGTAGGTAAACTTACTTTTGCTTAAGGTCTAACATCCCGGCCAGAGGTCCCAAAGCACCATTATCAACTTTGGTGTCTCTAGGCGGCGTGGTTTTCTTACCATCAGGAAATCCGATTGCTTTTTTGCCTTCTAGTACTACAAAAAATATCCATGAACCACAAGTATTTCAAAGCTTTATGGATACAGCAATCACACCAAATTTATCGAGCGGGATAGAACTTGGAAGGTTTCTCGTCGTGGTCCTGATCTCCTTACTAAAATTAACCATA
Organism: Calephelis virginiensis; assembly: GCA_002245475.1. Classification (NCBI taxonomy): domain Eukaryota; kingdom Metazoa; phylum Arthropoda; class Insecta; order Lepidoptera; family Riodinidae; genus Calephelis; species Calephelis virginiensis. Next base: position 2,890 of record NJDC01005189.1, read on the forward strand.
TGCTCTCTGCTTGGAAGGTCATAACAGGGAAAAAGCTTAGGTTATATAAATAGCTTAACTAACTGTAATTAGCTTCCGCCCGCGACTTCGTCCGCGTGGAATAATTACTTTTGGCTAACGGTTACTTTAACCCTCGACCTCGTTTTTATAGGTGAGTAAGTACTGGGTCTTATAATCTTATATCATGTAGACTGTAAGTTATTCTCATAAAAACTAAATCCCTGCTTTGATCATTGTGCGCAGAGTATTAAAAGTATCTTCATGCCCATATCCCCGCATTAGTAGGCAGAGGCATACCTAGGGCACCCTCAACTAGCCGAAGACACTAAGTCCCACAGTGTGATAGGTGGCAAGCCTACCGCCAACCGGGCACGTATCCAATCTCGAGCAACGTTTTCTAATAAGAAAATTGGAAAAACCCAATTTTATTTTTCTCAGGCAGTCAAGTCCAACAACTGAACCGCTAGACCACAGAGACGATAACAGCGCCTAGTACTGTGCGTTATATTGTCGTTATATTATTGTGATGTTATTTTAAAACTGCTATCTCCTGAGATGTTCATGTAAATTGAGTGATGTAAAAGGCAAATTTGTTATAAATTAAACACTTGTGATGAATAACTTATTTGTTTGGATAAGGATAAATATTTTTTAACACTTTCCCAAATAATTTATTATTTTTCAACAAATTGGGTTAGCATAAAACAGGTTAAAGTGGCCTAATTTCAAAAGATAGACTATTATGCTGTCCCGGACTTTTTTAGAACTTTTAAAGTGGAACTATTCTGTTATACATGATATTTGCGAATCTTTAAGCGTTCTTCGCAGCGCACGCAGCGGAAGCTCTCAATGGAAATCCCCGGATTTTGAAACATTACTCATTGGTGCTCCGATCTTATTGGTCTTACTTGATGATATCGTCTTCTATGATAAATGGGCTATCTAACATTAAAATAATCTTTCAAATCGGACCAACAGTTGCTAGAATTATCGAATTCAAGCAAACAAACAAACTTTTCAGCTTTATTGTATTAGTAAACAAGTGTAAATCACAAACAAGAACATAGGCTGTACAGAGTTGAGCAGCAACATGCATCGGTACACCACCTTACCTATTTTTATTGAAGTGAAACCTTCTTTAGCCGCGTTGTGCACTTTTTTGGAATGGGTACAAACTTCTAAACTCGCGTCAGATCGTCAGATCGTAAGACGGTGTAGGGCGCATGCGCGAGATATATTCATTGCTGTTTTTGTATTGCTTAGATATTTTCGAAGAGTATGGGATTCGCAATGGTTAATACCATTATCAGTGAGTATAAAAAAGTGAGTGAGTGTGAAAAACAGTTTGTGCTAGATAAAATAGATGTCAGTTTATTAAAACATCTTTTAATTTGTTTGCGACTTGTAGGTATATCATAGTTTCTCACTTAATAGAAATTACAGTACAACATTGTGAAGAAGTTTAGTTGTTTTCGAAAAAGTTTAACAAAGGAAATAATACTAGAAGGAAAATAGATATACACATATATATATATATATATTATATTGAATTTAATTATGTTTAAGTTTGAAAAATTAAATATTTCATCATATTTTATTTTAACTGGCCGAGGTAAATTATGAAGTGGCCGTACTAGTAAGTAGCGTACTGAAGTTTCATGGTTTAGCACAGAGTACTAATAGATAGGTACTAATAGAACCTACTAATAAGGTGTATTAGTACATTTTACAGATTCTACTTTTACAGTTCGAATCCAAAAAAAGGTCCTATTAAGCACAAGACTATTGTATTCTACCACACAAATGATGGTACTTTCATACTGATACTTAAAGCAATTCGTGCAAAATTGTTTCCTAATCATTCCAAGATATCAAAAATGTAAGACGTTAAGTTTTCACTTCTGTCTGCACTCCCGGAGTGCATTCCGTCTTTTTATTATTATTATTTTTTGGGTCAATGTATACGTTTCTGCAATAAGCTGCCCATTGGTATTAGAAATCTACCTTTAAATAAATTTAAAAAATGTATAAAAACAAAATTATGTAAAAAAGGCTAACATAAGGCCTCAGAGTATTTGGAATATGAACATGCTTGGGGATAGAGGTTTCAATCTCCCACTGCAATTTGTAATGTGATTTGTTGTACTTTTTATTTAAGATAAAATTAGTTAGTTAATTTGTGTTTTAATATAGTTTATATTGTAACTAGTAGTATTGAAAAAAGACAAGCCCGCTGAGTTTCTTTCGCCGGATCTTCTCAGTATGTGGCCGCGATTCCGATCCGGTGGTAGTTTATAAAAATGTAGACGCGCACAAGTACCACTCATATGGATCACGTGAATATTTTTTTTTCAGATTCTGATTATGATATTCCTGCTGCTTTAAGACAAAGTCAAGTTCCAGTATGGAGGATGAGGCAACTGGTATACCTGTACAATAGTCGTAAACCCGGGGCCATAGCACAGCGACGCACATATACCATCTATGTTCTCCATAAACGATTGTCTCTTATCGATAGGAAAGCCGGCTTGTTCATTGTCCTATAACGTAAAGGCTATTGTTTCATTCCATACCAAGTGGTTTGTAGATATCGAGTATAGGTTATTTCGTCATTGATATACTCGTAATTACTAACGGCCAATATTAATAAGTGCTATTTAGATCAGTTGCCAGCTAACCGCTGTAATTTTCAATAATTAACTAAAATATCGTGACAACAAAACTCTAGTAGGCCTATCTTTATCTGTAGATAGGTTGTTAATATTCGCAGCAACTTTCACAGCAGTAACATTAGTTTGTACAGGCATTTTATAAACTTTTAATCTATCCCCCGGAGCGCATTGATAAAAAATGTCACAAGTTCACATGTCCGAATTAATCTGACGTATCGCCAGTCAGGCTCCAATCCAATTCCAGGATACATTTTTTTGTAAGGTGAAAATACATACCTATTTTTTAATTTTTTTTATTGATCGACACGGGGACTGAACCCGGGGCCTCAAAAAGTCAAGTCCAACGCCGGACCACAGAGGCGATTAAACTCACACACACGCACACGAACTCTCACACGCACACATACATACTCACACACACACACACACACAGGCACGCACACACACACACACACACGCACTTTTAAATTATTTAAAGTTACAGAGCTGAAGATTAAATCACTCTAAACAAGCCCTCGTTCCAAAAGCATTGATATTAATAGATGTCTGTCAATAGCAGTTAAACGTAACAGTGGCCGCTTTTGTACTAAAATAAAGATAGTTTTGTCTGACTCGAGATTATTATACAGAAGTGGTCTTTGTGTGTTTGAATGTTGCCTGAATGCCAGACGAAACCTTATTATTTCTGATGGAGTATATTATAGGGTTGTCAACTTTTTTTCATTAAGATTATTAGGCGTATTATTAGGTTTTTATATATGACATTGGCGTCCCACTGTTCTACTACAATCACAAACTTCCCTTTTTAACATTATTAGGTGTATTGTTAGGTCCTACATATGAAGTTGTCGTTTCGTCTCACTGTTCTACTGCAATCACGAATTTCTCCTCTTTGCTTAGAATTCCAAAATTAAATTTATACACTAGCTCCACCTGTATTTGTGTTTCGTAAACCGTATTTTTTTTATTTGCGTCGCTCAGTTGACAAAATTAAAAACTTAAAATATCGCGTTATTTACGAGTACGAGTTCTATGTAGCAACAGTGCTGCGGAAACGGCTGGAAGGGTTAATAATGTGTATGGTAATTGTGCTGCAAAAGAAGTTATTGGTACGTTTTGATGCGTTGTGTTGTGTTTTATGTGTTCGAAGGTTGTCGTTATGGAAATATCACAGAGTACCTTTGGAAATATAGACCTGCAAAGTAAGCCCGGTCGGCGACCCAAGTTGGCAATCAAGAATTGATTGAATAAAAAGAACAGAAGCAGATTAGATTTTAATTACCAGGCTTAACCAAGAAAAAAAATTAAAAATAAAATATAACCCTTCTTTACAAATTAGGAATACTAATGCGTAACTATCCTTGACCGAATCTTTATGCGTGTGTTTTGACGAAATAAGAAAAAAATCGATTTTAACTTATTTTTGGTTGTTTCTTATTGATAGTCTGTATTACAAGACAACTTGCTTGGTTTCTTAAAGTTGCTAATTAAAAACGAATCATTATTTATTAATTTTATTGTTAAACGAATTCTAAAAGAGGAGGAGGTATATAAAAATATATGATATTTTATGCATGTTAATCAACTTCTGAATCGATTTTAATTTCATTTTTAATTATTTATACGGGATGCTCACGATCTCTTTTTATTTTATTAGGCCGAAATATCGATAAATAAAATAAAAAGAGATCGTGAGTATCCCGTATAAATAATTAAAAATGTTATTAATTCTCGACGATTTAAGTTTAAAATCCGATTTTAATTTGTTATTTTAATACTTATTTTGCTTCCCAGGTGGTTCAATCACCATCAAGTCTGGCTCTGATGGTAACCGAGGCGGGTGCGATTCAGATTTTTGGGTTTATTTTAAGAAAACTTTAAAACTGCAAAAACCGTATTAACTTTGTCATCGTGAATTCATAATTCTTGTATCAAAAGATAGCAAATGGTTCCAGAATGGTCCCACGTAAATTTTATCAACATCCTACAAGTAGTTTTTGAGTTACACTTCTTCAATTATTTAAATTTATGAATTATAAAAAAAACTCAAAAAACTCAACATAAAACTAATATGGGACCACCTTGAAACCTTGACTTATCTTTTAAAAAAATAATCAATTAAATCGGATGACTATTTGCTGAGTAACATACAAAAATAACATAGAGTCAAATTGAGAATCTCCTCCTATTTTGAAGTCGAGTAATAAACTGACTTCCATTTTATTACTGCATTGGCATAGTACTCAATAATATGCTTAACTCAAAACCTTATCTTTGTCAAATATAAATGAAACTAAATCATAATTTAGTTATCTAGTGAAAAGAGAACTATCAAAACCCATTACTTATTTTCTGAGCAATCGCTTAAACAAACATACCAAAAACATGCGTACGAATTGATTGCCTTCCCTTTCTCTGTTATAATAATATCACAAACTTAGTCTTTAGATTCGAAGGCAATAAACAACTTATGCCAGAAGATTTACTGATAAAGTCTCGGACCCTGAAGTAACTCCGTAGTTGGAGCACTTGTTAACACTTTCTTAATCGCTTTATCTTAACCTTCCAAGTCACTTTTATTATCTTAATGGTTGTTTACGTTGATAATACTTCCTTTTAGTCGATTTAAACTTCTACTATATTATATTTTGACTCTCGACATATTACCTACTGCCACTAAAACTCTGCTTGCTTGTTGCAAGGTAAAGACGTTGGTGGTTAATTCTACCCAACCAACACAAGAATAAAATTGCGAATATTTTTATTCGATTAAGATATATCTATACTATCTCTCTCTATCTAATATTATAAAGCGATGATTTTGTTTGTTTGAAAGCGCACTTATAAAAGACCATTATTGAGATATAAACCTGTAATACAGATCAGAAAAAACTTTTTTTTTAATTAAAGGCTTAAAAAATATTTTTAAAGCAAATATGACAATTGTAATAAAGTTTGACTTTGCACTTTAATTGCTTTTGAAAGAATATGAAATGAAAGTTTCATTGAAACCAAAACATAACATTTAACATCATATTAATAAACATAACACTAAAGTACTCCAAGGTTCAACCTGGTGTTATAGCCTGGTATTATAACACTGATACAGGGTATAATACCAACTTAACGACGGTTTCTGTCGCAGTAGTCACCTTTGTGGGTTAGTGGTCCGGCTACTCGGACTAGACTCCTTGGGGTCCTGAGTTCGATTCTCGGGTGGGGCAATAAAATTAAAATTTGTATTTAAATTTCCGACAAAAATAATGTTGCCCGGGATAGGATATCTGCCCGGTAGGCGAAACATTTTCCACGTATCACATTATGGGACTTATATTCGTAGCTGCCCTGGTTGTTCCTCTGCCGTCTTTGTCGAATAGGGGTGAGAAAATGCTTTTTTTTGTCTGACCTGGGGATCAAACCTAGGACTTCACAAAAGGGACTTCAAGACCAATAGTCTATAGAAGCGTTAAATTGTAATACGCAACATCTTTATACGTAAGCAAAGCCGCGAGAAACAACTAGTTTTAAAAGATTCAATAAATCTTAAGTCTAAATTGTTCCCGACATTATACTCGAATCTTACAATGTCTGTTTTTAGATAGGTAGCCTAAAATATTCAATATTATGAAAACATTTAAGGGTATTATTTTGAGGGTGATTCAGTAATTAGTCCTAAGTCAAGAGCCAATAGCTGTAGTTAGTTGAAGGACAAACTAGATTAACATGTTGATTATGGAGTTAATAGATACTTATTTAAAACTCAGACGGATTACAACAAAGTACCCAATTCAAAAAACTTTTTTATGTCTATCACATGTCGAACAAGGATAAGTCTCTCCTGTAAGAAACAACCGTGGACTATAGTTACTGTAGATGCGTTATGGTTGAAGTATTCGGTCAATTGTCCAAGTCTACTGGCTACCCTACTGCCCGGACCGGAACATTACACTGTTAGATCAACTCACGACGCGATTTTGCTCGCAGCCGCGGCGGTTGCAGGCCCGCAGATTCCGTAGAATGTAGATTTATATGCAAAAAGTAAGATCACATTTCACGACGCGATTTTCACCCGCACCGCCTGCGATTGTTTGCGGGTCGTCTGCCCGTAAAACGCCCGCACGGTTTTACGGGCGATCTCCACTTGCCTCGGCGGGTTGTAACCGCGCACGCTGCGATCGCTTGGCGGGCGACCATTTTGTACTATTTGTATTGATTATTTAACCGCAACCGTCGACCGCGCGATCATCAACCGCAATGTTTGCGGGCGATAATTTCAACCGCGACGAGATCTCGTGAGTTTTGAAATAAAATCGCAGAACCGCGACCGCCGCGGGTGCGGGTAAAAATCGCTCCATGAGTTCTGTCTCTTATTTTGGCGGCATAGGTAGTTGAGGCAGTAAATCACTACTCGGAAGAATTGTAGCATGGCGCTCTACTACCAGTGGAAGGCAAACAAGCAGACGGATTTCCAGATGGTAAGAAATTCACAACGCCTAGAGACACCAAATGTGGTAATTGTGCGTTGCCAACCTGAGACCGGGATGTTAGGCCTCCAGCAAAAGGGAGTTTACTGGCTACCTTATCTTCCGATCCAGAACACGTCAACTGCAAACGCTGACATTATGGCAGCAGGAAAAGGTAAGGCGGTGGTACCAATACGGGCGAGTCGCTGCGAGATTCTACCACCTAGTAAAGAAGTCAAGAGTATAATATCTGTATTGTCTTAGGCCATCGTTGTTTCTTACCATCAGGAGAGCCATATGCTTGATCGCTGTTTTACCATATAAAAATACAAGTACTGAAACAGATTAAAGTACTAAAAAACCTTAAAACGATTAATTTAGTTTGTTAGATTACACAAACGTATAAGCCGAATCTAATTAAGATTGAACAAACAGCGGTTTCTATTACACTTATTATGTATTAGGCCAACTTCCACGAGCACGAAATGGGAAATTTGTTAAACTAAACAAAACATGGAATTAAAATTTAATAACCAAAGCCTTTCAAAAATGAGCAACTTACCAGAATAGTTAAACAGACCAGTAATTTGCATACAAATTGGCTTTTGTGAATAAACGCTCCATTTGTATTCCATCTCGGGATTTCGGCTTCATAGCAGGAGACTATTTATCTAGTTGCCGATTTAAATCGATGGTATTGGAGCTCTCATTAATTTCTTTTGTAGTTTTGCATCTCAGATACAATGAATTACCATCAGCTTTTAAATTTGAATTTAATTGCTAATTTTAAATGTAATGAGTGCATTTATATGATACTACCACGGCAGGCTTGGAGGAGATAGGGATTTCGCTGCGCGACCAAACTGAAAAAATGTAATAGTAAAAACCGTAAGAAAAAAACCGTGGTATAAAACCGTTAAATGAGACAAGCGTGGGCGCGACAGTTACTCCGCGACCGAGTAATGTATAATATCTTTCTCTTTCTCCCTCACTCCACCCCGCCGATGCATGATATATACTTATGAATTGTTTTGATTCTACATTAGCCGAAGGATCTTCGTTCCTACCTGGTGACTCACGACACCACATTTATATATTACATCTTCGAAGCTTAATTTTAAACTTCTTCTTTTTTACATTTAGGCTATTAGTCTCTTATCAACTAAATAACTAAAAGTTATATGAAATGTAAGGATTTTGGCTTCGAGGCTCTGGCTATATTTTATTAATCTAGTGTACGATTTGAATCGGCTATTTTGGAGTTTTTACCGATTCCATTGTTAGTTTGGTCTCAGCTTATATTAATTACCACAAGCTTCTTTATTTAAATTTAGTTTTAATGAATTGAATGTGTTAACAAAATTACTTTTTTTCGGTATATGACTTAGTTTTATCTATTTTTTGTTATAAATCATTGAAGCTGAAATTCACTTTGATTTCTTTTGTAGCCATAGTTGTGTTTTAGGTGTAAGTGAAGTTTGCAATGTTGAATGAGTATGAAATTTGTATATGATCCTACCATTTTTTTTCTCTCCCTCTTTCATCTTAATCAAAGTTAAAACTTTCTGAGTTTTCGTTATTAGTTTATTTTATTACATCTCAAGAATTAAGTTTTAATCCAGAGACTATTTAGCAAATAGCAAATCCAGTATTTAAATTGGAACGGCTTCAACACCAAAATCTAAGTAATGCTTCGGACTAGAGCCACCGTTTTCCCTTGTGTTGGTCCAGGTTCTATCGCAGAATAGACCATCTTCCTTCTTGCCAGGCACCTCGTGACATCCTACTAGGTGGTAGAATTTTGCAGCGACTCACCCGCCTTACCTATTCCTGCCTCCATAACGTCCACTGCTTGCCGTTGACGTGTTCCGGTTTAGAGGGCAAGGTAGCTAGTAAACTTACTTTTGTTAACCTAACATCCCGGCCTCAGGTTGGCAACGCACCATTACCACCATTACTATCAGGAAATCCGTCTGCTTGTTTGCCTTCCATTAGCATAAAAAAACCGTTGAGCATGTCTGATTCATGATCCAGTTAATATCTTCCACCTTAACCAAATACCTTCCCAAATAAGTTACTTCAATTTTCGTTGGATGATTGATTTTTTTGTTTGTTGTTGGATAATATAGCCTATTAATTATTTTCATACTTCAAATGGAAACTTGATAGTAAAGTTAGTGAAAATTAATTCTTGATTTATTGGATATTGTCCAATGTAAAACGCTACACTTTGCGTGGAATATAATAATTTTCGATTGAAGGATCAAAAGTCCAGTATTTATTTGCGGTTAAAGGCGCTTGCCAAATTGGCCAGATGTGGCTATTATTACCAACCTAATTCCTAATTCAATTCTGTGGTGGCCCGGGCTCCTTTGTAGAATAGACCATTTGCCTTCCTTGCCAGGCAGCTCGTAAAAGGCGAGCATAGGCTCACCGTCACTAACACCGTGACATCTGACTAGGTGATAGAGTTTAGCAGCGACTGGCCCGGATTGGTACCACCGCCTTACCTATTCTTGCCGCCATAACGTCATGACGTATTCCGGTTCGGAGGATAAGGTAGCCGGTAA
>NJDC01005189.1:12970-26628 GCA_002245475.1 Calephelis virginiensis
AGCAAACAGATTTCCTGATGGTAAGAAATTCACGCCGCCTAGAAACCCCAAAGGTGGTAATGGTGCGTTGCCAACCTGAGGCCGGGATGTTAAGCCTCGAGCAATAGTAGGTTTAAATTATGGTGGCAGGAATAGGTAAGGATTTCAAAGGGAGAACCTCTTTTTGTCTGCATTCGTGACTGGCGTTAGCTGCGTCTTTGCAAATTCTAGCGATACTGCAACAACATTCACATTTTGTTTGTACCACAACGATTCTCCACAAAACTGGCACTATTCCTACCCAACCACAGCTTGATGACCTTTTGTTAAATTTTTTTTAACCGACTCCAAAAAAGGAGGTTCTTAATTCGATTGTATGTTTGTTGCACGATTACTTCGTCAATAGACAACCGATTTTGATGGTTCTTTTTAAAAAGATAAGTCATGATTTTGAGATGATTCTATTTTCGTTTTAATATGATCCGATTAGTGGTTTTCGAGAAAACTCAATAATACCCAAATTTTTTTACTTACATTATGCATCAAATTTATGCATTATCACTACATAGTATAAAACAAAGTCGCTTTCTCTGTCCCTTTGTATGCTTAAATCTTTAAAACTACTAAACGGATTTTAAAGTAAAAGTATCTTCACGCCCATATCCCCGAAGAGGTAGGCAAAGGTACAACTAAGGCACCCACGACTAGCCGAAGACACTAAGTCCCACAATGTGATAGGTGGCAAGCCTATCGCCAACCGGGCACAATTCCAATCCCGACCAACATTTTTTTTTATTAGAAAATAGGAAAAATCCAATTTTCTCTGTGTTGGCCGACCCGGGATTCGAACCCGGGACCTCATGCAGTCAAGTCCAACACCCGAACCGCTAGACCACACAGGCGCTATTTTTTAAAAGATAAAGTAATTAAAGAGTAAGGCTTATATGTATATTGCATAACCGTGCGAAGCCGGGGCGGGCCGCTAGTTAAGTATAACTGAAAAACTAGTTGCAGGATGACTTCGGCACTATTTACTGTCTTTCGAAAAACTAATTACCTATCAAACCGCGACATACCCAATGAATACTTGGAGTCGGTTTTTGTTTACGCTTATTTCATATGTATTGAGACAGCAAACAAACACACTACTCGACTAACGATTGACGATGTCCTTGATCACAGGACTTACGAATCGTCTCTCACAATCCGTAAGTAAGTCGAGTTGTTAGACCTGATGTACAAATTTACAGCCAACCCTAATCTTTCAGACCGGAATATGACAATGAAGGTTGTTGTTCCTACCCGGCTAAAATGCTGCACAGCACTCTGCTACCAGTGTTCTAGTTAGTATCTTCACACCCACATCTCACCTAAGAGGTAGGCAGAGGCACAACCAGCGCGACTAGCTGAATGACTAAGACCACAATGTGATAAGTAGCAAGTCTATCGCCAACCGGGCACATATTCAATCCCGAGCAATGTTTTTTTATAGAAAGTTTAAGAAAATCAATTTTTTTTTCCCGACCCAAGAATCGATCCTGGGACCTCATGAAGTCAAGTCCAACACTTGGACCACTGGAGGCGATGGTCTTTTTAGTAACAACATATTAAAGTCTCTGCTTGTCACTTACGAGGTACGAGGGATGTTACTCTACACATGGGACACCTAACAAGACAAACAACACATTATTTTATGTGGTTATCCATATCCATACTAATATTATAAAAGCGAAAATCTGTCTGTCTGTTGCTCTTTCATGGCTAAACCTCTAAATCGATTTTTATGAAATTCAAAATCTATGTAGCTAAAGATCCGGGTTCAAAAGTACCTAAAAAACAAATTTTTCAAAAATCAACCCCGAAGGACTATATATACTAGGCAAAAGTTAAAGTTTGCATAAAAATCGCAACTATTCTACATTGACAAAGTCACGGGCAAACATCTAATATTATTATATATTGTAGTGAAATCATGCTTTAAGGAGATGGTAGAAATTGGATTGGTAATTAATAGGAGTAAAATTAAGTTGATTTTATAGTTTGCATCACATTGTAATAAGGACTTTAATACCTGGTTGAGCGTTGGAGTACTTTACACTGTGCTTATTAATAAAACAGATATAGTCCGCTTCTGATGATGGCTTAATTAATCTAATATATAAAATTCTCGTGTCACGGGGTTCGAACTTGAACTCCTCCGAAACGGCTTGACCGATTCTCACGAAATTTTGTGAGCATATTGAGTAGGTCTGAGAATCGGCCTACATCTATTTTTCATCCCCTAAATGTTAAGGGTGGTCCACCTCTAAATTTTTTTTTGTAATTTTCAAACAAAATGTTTTGTTTTCATTTTTTTATGATACAGCATATAAAAGTACATACAACCCTAAATTTTCACCCTTTTATCACCAACCCCTATTTTTTAATAGTCATTTTAGTAATTTAATATTTTTTTGTCCCGGGTCGATAACTGATCAATCGTCATTTAATTAGATAAATGGCAAAACAACGTTTGCCGGATCAGCTAGTATGATTTAAATATTTTTGGACTTACAGAAATATCTTTAAACCTTGAAACTGTACACGAGAGCGGTGAGCCATTTAATAATTCTGGTAATTTGATTTTCTGAGTACACTCGAGACTAATTTATAATTTAATTTTAATCTGATGTTAAATATGCTTTGGAAAGTTAAAAAGTTTTATTTAGATGACCTATTTAAACCGAAATAATGTAGGTTGCGTTTTTTACATTAGCCCAGTCAGACCCTGGTCTGAACTGGGTTGTATTATCATACAATGGATAGTCCGCATGGTATACGGGCGGGTTCGGTCTTCTAGCCAGTGGTCACATACTGAAGGTTCGTTAAGGAAAGACCAAAGTTAATAGGGAGAATACTATTAAACCATTTTTTTAAATAAAAATTACTGAGTGATGACCACCTTTTAATCATTACATGGCTGATTACCCATTATGGGGGAAAAATCTAACGTTGTCAATCCAGTCATTTTAAATTTGTTTACTAATGTCATCACTCAGTAATTTTAATTTAAATACCGTCATTTTTGAGAATGACAATCAGAAGGTATTGTTTTAAACAAAACTTCAGTTGTTATATAGACCTGATGATGCTTGTATAACGAAACCGGTTGGCTAAACCATAATATATACATACATATATATATTGTGGAAAGTACAAGTGTTTCTAAATAAATTGTACCTATCAAATTGTGCGACTACCTTCGGCTAATCGTAGGTGGCCTGGTTGCATTTCTCCTCTCCGGGGTACTTGCTAGATGACATCAAGAAAAAGCAATAAATGATATCCTGAATATTAAATAATCAAGCTGTTAGCAGTCAAAGTTCCTATGTTAGGAACGGTTCAATGTTGAGAGGCTCATAAGTGGTCCTTTGACCGGATTGGATGTCAGTGCGGTACCGCGTCAGTCAGTGGACGATATTTGAAGGGTCCTTTTACAGAATTTCAATGATTGTAGTATATTATTCACAGTTTAAACATTTTCTTTGATCATTCGTTGCCGTTATGGATTTTAAGAAATAAATATGTACCTTACGTTTTAGAATCTGCATTAGTTTTGTATTAGAAAAAACGACATGAAAGTCCAATCACTAGTTTAAAATTTAAATGTAGTCAATTTGAATTAAGTACTGACTCTTTCTTGATTATTAATTACTAGTTGTTCCGTTGAACATTGTTTCAGTTTGTATGGGAAAAATTAAAATGTTTTTTAGGTCTTTCGCATACGATGGGGATAATAAGTCTTATAATATGTCCGTCATCTGGTTCTAACCTACCTCCCCGTTAATTTTCAGCCACATCAGATAAGCTGTTCTTGAGTTATAAATAGTATAACTTATACGACTTTCTTTGATATATACTCATATATATTCACAAATTTAATTTTTGTATGAAAAAATACTTTAACATTTTTTTTAGTTTTCTACATACGTTGCATCCATACTAATATTATAAATGTGAAGAAAAGTGAATGAGTAAATTGCATAAAGTTGTCGATAACATCTAAGAAAAGTAGATAAAAATCAAAAGTCAAATATAATCACTACACTATAATAGGGGTTCTATATGGTTGTAAACACTGGTCGTAAATATTGGTTTACATCTGTCTAGATCAGCAGCGGTCGGCAACCTTTTGGCAGACAAGAGCCACAAGGCGGTAAAATAAACTAAAGGTGGGCCACATTTGTAATATTTACCTTAAAAGCCAAATCACCTACGTATAATTGGTCATATCCCTTGGAAAAATGAAAATAGGCGGAGAAGTTCGTTCTTAGGGCTGAATATACACTATACGCCGTATATTATAGGTACGGTCAAACGCTCACGGGCCGCAAGTAAGACGTGCGTCGGCAGGCTGCGGGTAGCCGATCGCTGGTCTAGACTGTAGACATAATCAAAATGTAACTACTTAATTTCATCGAAGGTTACCTTTTTTGGAAGCCGTCTTTTCAATCGTCTAGATCGCCTCTAACAATCAATTTTCATACCTAATAATCAAGTTACAAGAGGTTCAAAATTATCTATATTTAGATTCAAAAAAATAAACGAATATATAAATATTTCCCCCGTGTTGGTACAGGCTCCTTTGCAGAATAGACCATCTGCCTTCCTGTCAGGCAGCTAGTAAAAGCTAGCATAGTCTTAACGTCTTTAACACCGTAACATCTGACCAGGTGACAGAGTTTCACAGCGATTTACCCGGATTGGTACCACCGCCTTGCCTATTCCTGCCGCCATAACGTCATGATGTGTTCCGGTTTGGAGGGTGAGGTAGCCGGTAAAGTTACTTTTGTTCGAGGCTAACATCCCGGTCTCAGGTTGGCAATGCACTAATACCACCTTTGGTGTCTCTAGGCGGCATGAATTTCTTACCATCAGGATTTCCTGATAAATATCCGTATAAATCCGAATATCATAAAAAAAGTCTTTAACACCGTGACATCAGACTGGGTGGTAGAGTTTTGCATCGGCATCATGTTCCGGCATGGAGGATATGCTAGTCAATTAGTTACTTTTGCTCGATGCCTATCATTTCGGCCTCAGGTTGGTAACGCACCATTACCATCTTTAGTGTCTTTAGGCGGTGTATTTTCCTACCATCAGGAATCCGTCTGCTCGTTTGCCTTCTAATATCAGAAAAAAAACAGAAACAGAATACAATACGCTTTCCCGGCTCAACCGCTAAACAATATTGAGTTTGACATGCCCGTAGTTATAGTTGAATAAATCAATCGTATCAGTTTTTTTGCTTGACAACTCTAGGGGTTCTAGCGAGGTAGCGAAAAGCCTTTAAGACGTGGTGGAACCACGATCAATAGTTGGTAACATTTAAAATCGGGAGCTGCTTTAAGTCCTTTCTTAATTTTAACTAAAGTGTTCCCTGTAGAGCATTTGTGGCTTTAAGAACAAGTCATTGTTGTGTCCTTCATGGTTGGACATGTCTATCAGGCTGTAACTTAAGAAGTTCAGCGAAATTAGCTAAGCCAGTTTTTATAATGGACATGGCTTAATTGTTAGTTGAAAATATTGGAAGGAAAAGGTTATAATTAGGCGCAGTAATACGGCAAACTACGACTCTAACTATTTAATTAGGCAAGTTTGTAATTTGACAACTTTTTTTTTCGAAGATACGAGTAAACATTGATTTCGAAATTCCTCCACATACATTTTATCATCAACATTAACAATATAAACAAAAAAACAAACATAAAAAATATACAGTTGAATTGAGAACCCTCTTTTTCGGAGTATTTTAAAAGTAAGCAAACGCATTTCCAGATTGTAAGAAAAACATTCATAATGTGTACCTATAAATAACGGTAATGGTGCTTTGAAGCCAAATGCCTAAAAGCCAATTGAAGCTGGCTTTGTTCTGGTACACTTTTTACTTCAATGAAAAATATCTGCTCCTATTAGACAGATTTTCATAATTCCAGAAATAAGACTAGATTTTAAATTATATAAAACTGAAACACCAATTTGTATCCTGCCATCTTTAACGGACTCGAAAAGAAGGGGGAGGTCATCTTTTACTTTTAAATACAATTGATTTCAATTCAATTTCAATTCGATTGCGTTCTGTTGCAACGCAGTTTTTTTTATAAGAACATTAAAAAAAACAAGTCCCTACCGGGTATCGAACTCGGAACTTCATGTAGTCAACACTGGACTACTGAGATTACAAAGACGGTCGCTTATTGAATGTCTGCACATAGCCAGTAAATTACAAACTAAAAAAAGATTACACACTGTGGTGAATTTTTGAAGCGAAAACTTCTTTAGCGGCATGTGTAAAAACTTCTAAACTCGCATCAAGACACGTGACCTGATGGGAAATTCGTTAGACGGCGCAGGGCGCTTGCGCAAATAAGACGGCACAGGGAGCTTGCGCGAAAGTTCGTGTTATCATGTTTGTTTACGATAGCGCAATAAATGAATATTGTATTATTCTACCACATAAATTATAGTACTTTCATACTGAAAATTAAAGCGATTCGTGCAAAATTATTCCCTAACCATTGCAAAATATCAAAAATGCATACCGTTAATATTCAAGTTTTCACTTCTGCCGGCATTTCCGGAGTGCAACCCGTCGTTTTTTTATTCCTTTCTTACCGATAAAAACCCGGTTCCTATAATCAACGAACCGTAAGCCGTTAGTATAACCATTGGTTGTTTACCTAAAAGTAACTAAGCGTTGCTCATAGTTGCATAAAAGGTTTTGAGTTATCAATAGGCAACGAACGACCGTAGATAGATTTTTTACTATTCGTACAATTTGTAAGCAAAAACGACTAGTTTCTTGAATATAGGAAACGGTTTTTTTTTTTGGAATGACTAATGTGTTGCCAACCTCGCGGTTTTTACAACTTCACCGGGCTTTGTATAGGAAACGGGCAATAGTTAGTTACTATGTCCTACACAGTTCTGTCTAATACTATTTAATAACTTTACCGTTAAAGATGAAATTCACGTTTTACAATAAGATATTTTAATAACTCTTGTCCGGAATTCGGGAAAAATTTCACAAACTTGAAAGAAGATTTTTTTATCTCAAACAGGATTTGAGCCTGCACCCTTTCGCCTCTCCCTGAGCTATTTTATATTTGTAGAGCAACGTTGAGCAAGATAAGTGTGTTTCTAAGCCACTCGTTTCCATACAAATTCAATGGTATCACACGATACCAGACGTTATCATGCATAATATACGTTGCATACTTGCTTGCTTAGTTCATGTACTAAGAGCTAATAAGAATTAATTCACTTCGTAGAACTAGAACAAACTATTCCGTAGCCGTATGCTTAATCGTTCATTTAGTAAGTATATCTCGTTCGCAATGTTTCATCAAGAACGGAATCATAGACAAAGAACAGAATGAATACGAAGAACGAATTGTTTGTAGCGCGCTGCTATTGGACAAGGTGTTTAAAATGTGATCGAACAAGAATAACAACTTATGTTATTTTAACCTTTACTATTATTGAAATAGAGATCACAGTTAATAAATTTGATGAATATTAGAAATAATTTGATGAATATTTTAAAAAAAGTTGATAAGTATTTTAAACACATTTTACATAATGTAAATATTTTTTTATAAACATTCATAAAATAACATAAATATATATCAAAAATGGAAAAATACCATCGTTGTAGATATTTTGATTTTTAAATACGCCATTCTAGATGGTGATAAAACTTCTCATAAATATTTTAGAACGAAACTCCTAAGCCAGCAAAGTATAAAGGAAAATCAAAATATAATTATTCATTCCGTGACCCACGTGAAAATCGTACACTGAACTAGTACGGAGCGATCCTTATTGTGACCGAGCAATAACAAGTCTATTGCATATTACGTGGGTTCAGTTTGTTTCTACCTTTATGAGTGCAACGTATGGTATATTAAAGCGTACGTAAATTATACTAACCATTGTACGTCAATAGCTTTTAATTTATTTCAAGGATTACTCTCAATTGAATCTGAATTGTTTACATTGTAGAATGGACCTACTCACTCATACGTTTATTTCACATAATATTCTTGTGTTACAGTGTTAGTATATATAGTACTCTTCCGAAACGGCTTCACCGATTGTCATGAAATTTTTCACATTGAGTAGATCTGAGAATCGGCCAATATCTATTTTTCATACCCTAAGTGATGAGGGTGACTCACCCCATATTTTGTTTACTAATATGTCATAAAAAATATAGCAGAAAAACGTCTGCCGGGTCAGATAGTCTTATATATAATATTCTCGTGTCACAATGTTAGTAATCGTACTCCTCCGAAACAGCTTTAACGATTTTCACAAAATTTTATGTTCATATTCAGTATGTCTGAGAATCGGCTACTATTTATTTTTCATACCCTTAAGTGATAAGGGTCGGGTGGATTTATTTATTTATTTATTTCATCCAAAACAATCTCTAAAAAATATAAATTGCGAAACAACGTTTACCGGTCAGCTAGCACATCTATGTAATGACAGCTATAGTAATAATTAATAATATATACAACTAAAATAAAGTTAGTTTAATAGATCCTATTTGATATTTCATCCGAATTGGACATAATGACAATGTAATAATGTTTTGTCCTTGTACAAAGCTTGTAGGTAAATCAATTGTTACAGTTTTTCATTTCAAAATACAGTATATTACTTGTACATTGTCAACATAATTCAATTTATCTACTTATTTTGATAGATATTTAATAATTTGACGTATATAAATTAATGTATTCTATTGAATTGACCCAACTATAGCTGTTTGCCCGGGACCTTATCACTATAGAATATATTTTCATACAAACTTTTACGTAGATACAACAATTGTACCTAAAGTTTCATTTGCGTTTAAACTGCAACATTATGTCCCTTGACACCTGTTATACTTCAACCATACACCTGTTACATTTTAAAGAAATACTATATTTGTTCAAATTTATATAATCATGACAATTTTGCAAGGGACAGAAGCATGTTAGTATAAAGATACACGTATATCAAAAATAGCAAAAAAGCAAATAAAGTAATTAATAATTATAAAATAAAAACCCTTAATTATTAACCCTGATAAAAAGTGCCTTGATAAAATCTCGATCACCTTGGTATTCGAACGAAAATCCGCATCGAAATCGGTCTATACATGCAAAAGTTATGGTACCAAATACAGACAGACACATGTCAAACTTATAGCATCCCTTTTTCCGTCAGTCCGTCAGTTTTGATATCGCTCCTTATATGTATTCCATCTATGAAAACCGCCTAAAAATCCGTTCAGTTGTTTCGAAGTTCAAACGTACCAGACAGACAGACAAAAAATACAAAACATATTTTTTTGGTATCTAATACTAGTCCTTAATCGCTCCCTATCAGTTTTTTGGAAGAATACTTAATCGCCTATATTATCACCACTGTGGTCTAGCGGTTCAGTTGTTGGACTTGACTGCATGAGGTCCCGGGCTCGAATCCCGGGTCGGGCAACAAAATGAAAATTGGCTTTTTCCAATTTTCTAATAAAAAAAATGTTACTCGGGATAGGACATGTGCCCGGTTGGCGATAGGCTTGCCACCTATCACATTGTGGGACTTAGTATCTTCGGCTAGTCGTGGGTGCCTTGGTTGTGCCTCTGCCTACCTCTTCGGGGATATGGGCGTGAAGATACTTTTTTTTTTACTTAATGTACAGACTCTAGATTTTTTCTGTCGTATTAATATGTATTGATTCACTTTTCAATATCTACTGCTGTCTACGTAAAAACCGACAAATCCCTTTTTGATTATTCTAAAATAACACCCCTTACATATAACTAAATTCACATAAACATACCGTAGTTTTCCAATTTTCCTATACGGGAAACACATTTCACCACATGAGATATTACACGGGATAAGAAAAACAGGTCAGGAGCTTAATGCGAGCCCATAAATCAAGAATTGGGATACACTTCCTCTGTATTGGTCATTGAGTATATTTTGTTAACAAAAATATTTAGGATAATATATGACCAATTCTGTTTCCCATTGTATAAATAAAATGGGGTATTTATCTGGTGGTCAACATCCTTTCTGCTTTTGTGAATACTTTTTTTGATAACAAAGATACAAGTTTTTGGTTAAAATACTTTTTTGTGGCAAAATAGAGCGAATAACGCGCTATCCCTGATAGTAAGCGATAACCGTGGCCTAAAGACACCATAGCTGTTATAGGTGCGTTGGGTGTAAGGCCTAATGTGCAAGATTCCTTGCTACTTTTCGGACCAAAACATGACATAGTCATTATGGCTGCAGGAATAGGTAAGGTAGAACTTTACCCAGGCAAGTTGCTCAACATTATACCACCTTGTTGGATTGCTAAACTGACCACGTAACCTATGCCTCTTACGAGCCGCCTGGCAGGACGGCAGATGATTCCAGGTCATCTGTATAGAGTAGACACAGAGGACCTTGCTTTGCTTGCCGTTGACATGTTATGTTTCGGAGGGTAAGGTAGTCGGTTAACCTACTTTTGCTCGAGGCCTAACATCACGGCTTCCGAATGGCAATACACCATTACCACATTTGGTGCCTTTAGACAGTGTCAGTTTCTTACCATCAGGAACTACGTTTGCTTGCTTGTCTTAAAATATCATTAAAACTAATTAAAGGAAGTCTATTGTAATTACATTGTCTACAAAATGAAAACTCCTAAAAAATCTATTTTTTCAGAAAATAGCTTAAAAAGGCAAAGATCCACTAAAGGGTCAGGGTAAAAACAACATACATACATACCTACATATTTCATGCCAAGGCCCTTGCAATGCAGGCAGATAATAAATAGTAGCAATAGTTAATTAGTACGAGTATAGTTAATAAATTATTTCTAGAATGGAATTCCACCTAGCACCTACGATAAGAAGTATAGAAAAAAAAGTACCAATAGTGACGATTCCTCTAGCTTCTTCCACTATACACAAAGGTTGCTATTACAAATGAATAGAATATTAAAGGGACGATGCGACATATACAGTTATTTAGGGCGACATTAATAAGGTCAATGATTGGGTTCAAGTCTCTAACGTCGAAGGTATCTTTCATTTTATTGATCAATGACAGCACGAGATAAATATTATTGTAATACTTTAATTTTTAGCCCAAATCAAAACAATGTGGATAAATTTGGATGCCTTTTCATTTAGCTAAGATCTTTTCCTACCGCCAAAACATCATTTTTTTATTGTTTTGAAGGAAAACTTATTTACCCTCTAAAACTTAGTCAACAACTTACCGTTATATCTTTTGGTGCTTTAGCTGTTTATTTCTTTATCTTAAACCTAAGTATATGTTAGTAGTTTTTTTTATGAAACGGTTCATTCATAATATACTGCTGTATATTTATACACATAGTTATTACACTTTATAAAAACTTATAATTAATTGTTGCTGTCTTTAACCAGAGATACGACAAACTCGTTTTCAATATTATCAACCATATCTATACTAATGTTATGTTATAAATCCGAAAGTCTGCCGACCTGATGCACTTTCACGGATAAATCGTTAAACCGATTATGATAAAATTTTATATGCCTACTTACTATTTAATATATTAGCTACTTTCTCTAAAAATCAACCTGCAATAGAATAAATAAAAGTTTCAATCGAATCAAAAAAAACATATTCCGCAAATATACAAATTTGCGGAATATGTTTTTTTTATGATATTGGAAGGCAAAGAAGCAGACGGATTTCCTGATGGAAAGAAATTCACGCCGCCTAGAGACACCAAAGGTAATGGTGCTTTGCCAACCTGAGGCCCGGATGTAAGGCTTCAAGCAAAAGTAAGTTTACCGGCTACCTTACCCTCCAAACCGGAACACGTTATGACGTTATGGCGGCAGGAATAGGTAAGGTAGTGGTACCAATCCGTGTGAGTCACTGCAAAACTCTACCACCTAGTCAGATGCCACGGTGTTAGTAATGGTAAGCCTGTGCTCGCCTTTTACGAGCTGCCTGGCAGGAAGGCAGATGGTCTATTCTGCAAAGGAGCCCAGACCAAGACGGGTGAAATATGTGTTTAAAATTTGTTACAAAATGCCTATTTGTACCAACATATTCTGTCACATTGTTGTATGCAAATATTTAACAAACTTAATTTCATTATTTTTATTATAATACTTTTTATACACAACTAATCGCTATCATTTATTATTTTAAAATATTTCATTATGACCAAGTTTTACTCTATCATGAATTACTACCGTTTCTAAAATCTTTGAAAAATTTTCTACGCGAAGTCGCGGGTAAAAGTTAGTATTTAAACTTATCTTATTTGAGCCTTTACCATGAGTGGTTATAGATTACATTCAGTATGTTACGTGTCGAAATCTATGACACTTTTGGTCTAAAATGTGTTTCTCTTAGTCACCAATAGAGGCGCTGTTCAAAGGTTTCTTACAAATGCTTTACAGAGATGTAGCAAGTATAATAAAATTGACAAGCCAAGCCTCTGAGCCTTTACCATGAGTTGATTACGTTCTTTAAAAAACGAATCGAAATTTATAGCGCGTTTGGTCTAAAAATATTATGATGATAGTTTGTAATACAGGCACTGTTCAAAGTTTTCATATAAATAACTAGCGGCCCGCCTCAGCTTCGCAAGGGTATAAAATATACATATAAACCTTCCTCTTTAATCACTTTATCTATTAAAAAAACCGCATCAAAACCCGTTGCGCAGTTTTAAAGATTTAAGCACACAAAGGGACATAGGGACAGAGGAAGCGACTTTGTTTTATACTCTGTAGTGAGATGAGACAGTAGCGAGTATACTAACGACAGGTAAGTAAGTAGATACGATACTTGACAAGCCTTAAACTCATGGTAAGGGCTCTGTCCATACTATGAATGCCATTACTATTCGTATCTACGTAATTCACATTCTTATACACATTGCTATCGTAACAAGTTCTGTTGTAGTTTCAAGGATCAATGTATTGACGACCAAGGTAACAGTTATTATCAATACATGTTATAAAACAAAGTCCCCCGCCGCGTCTGTCTGTCTGTTCGCGATTTACTCGAAAAGTACTGAACGGATTTTCATTCGGTTTTCAACAATAGATAGAACAATTCTTGAGGAAGGTTTTAGTGTATAGTAAGATTATGTTTTGTACAAACCAACTAAATTACAACGATATGAGTTCAATGTGTCGGCAAAAAATAAGCCGATTGAGAGCTTTCCTCGAAAACGCTGCCAAAACCTTTTGAGTTTTAACAAAACAATGTATGGTGGGATTTTTCCTCTTTGATAGATCTCAAAAAAAGTAAGCGGTGGTGTATGTCTATCTTTAAAGAATAACCCACAATAACCGTTTTTTGCTTTTACTTAAAACAGTAAAATGAAAGGTTACTTTAGAACATATTTTTAACAATACTATTAACCCGTAATCAAATAGATCTGTTAGATACGTTATGCGTGTAATTTAGATCAAAATTGCCTTTTACACTATCAGAAAAAAATTAACAACTAATGAGTTATCAAAAAGTTAAAATCTCCGGGCGCAAAATTAAATATCATTGAAGCATAGCAAAGACATGCGCGCTTACTACATTCACCCCTTCCCCCGGACATACTCACAAACTTTCGTATT
>NJDC01005189.1:34654-49655 GCA_002245475.1 Calephelis virginiensis
TGTACAAAATGCCACCAAAATTGACTAATTTCACTCAATATTAACACGAAATTCAATAATTATGAAAAAACTTCGACCATCTTTTCTCTCGATGGCGCCAAAACTCTACCTTGCATTTGACACACATAAACAACAATATCAATAACGATAAAAAATCACAGATGGCGCACAATCTACATATTTTTATAATGTTTGAAAACAAAGTTGATCTTGACAAATGAAGATGGCGTTCTTATCAAAGAGATAATTAACAATAGAGCCTTAATACTGTTGGAACATTATATTTTAATAATTTATATTGAATAACTTATAATTAAATTGTATGATGTTCAAATTTTGACCAATGGCCGACTACTACTAATATTAAATTACCCAAAATCACAATTTATTACAAGCTGTCGTTTATTCAACGAAAGGAATTAACAGTTCCAGTAAATTTTCCTGTTTCGTAGGGATTTGATATTGTAATTTATAATTCTACTAATTCCGCCATCTTGTTCGACGTAAAAGGTTTTCACAGTAATATTAATATAGTAAACAACTCAGTCAGTATCAACGGACAATTAGCAGGCCATTAATATTAAGGAGAAATTACCTCGGGACTTGGGAACATTTGGACTATCATTAATATTAAATTTTATGGTATTTATATATATATTTCTAACTCGCGAGCCGTCCACTAAGCACGCGTGGACATTATTTATTTTTCGTAATAAGTATAGCCTAACAATAAGGGACATGTATAATATAATATAAAAGTAGCCGCCCGCCCCTGCTTCGCACGGGTATAAAATATACATATAAACCATCCTCTTTAAGCACTTGATCTGTTAAAAGAACCGCATCTTTTTTTTTTGAATGACTAATTTGTTGCTAATCTTACGATTTTTTACAACTTCACCGAACTTTGTGGGCCGAGCAGAGTGCTCACCCCGAGACATCATTATTTAGATGGATTGGGCTGTTACCTACAACGCCAGCACCAAGGGCTGTCTCCCGGGAGACCGTACCTCGACTTGGTGTTGCGTTCTGGTTACTGGGTGGACTTGGTGGAGGAGTATTTATGGCTCGTCGCTCGGCGTTAGGCGCCGGGCGCAAGAGAGGTCTTCGTCGCCGAGACCGGCGGCGACGGTGTAGTGTTATGTTGAGAACCGCATCACAATCCGTTGCGTAGTTTGAAAGATTTAAGCATACAAAGGGATATATGGACTGAGAATGCGACTTTGTTTTATACTATGTACCTACGTAGTGACAGTGAAGATTTTAAAATCACTCCAGTAGTATATTTAAGTGATTTGGTCGAATGGCTCGCGTACACGACTAACTACACCGACCAATCGCGAGGCTTGGGTTGGATTCCCGACGGGGGCAGACATTTGTGTGATGAACATTTAGATGTCTGCATTTCCGGGTCTCGGTGTTTATTACATTTATTCTGATATATCTTTAAGTATTTTTATGTATTAATATCGTTGACTAACACCCATAACACAAGCGTATTATTTGCTTACTTTGGGTATTTATTTATTTTATCGCCTGTGTGTTGTAGTGGTTTTTATGAGCTTTTATGAGGTCCCAGCTTCGATTTGGGCGTCAAGTACTAAAAAGGAAATTAGTTGAGTTTTTTCAATGTCTAATATAATTATCGCCTCAGTGGTCTAGCGGTCCAGGTGTTGAACTTGACTTCATCAGTAGCGTTACTCTTGAATCTCGATAAGTGCAATATCGGAAATTGGAATCGGTTCTGTCACCTTAGATACTCTTGAACACAATACTGGCGATTTTTTAAAGTTTAATTAATAATAAACAATAGATGATTTTGTCCGATTCATTGAATTTTGTTGTAACTAATGTTAATCATCCGTTATTAGTGTGTTCCAAAGTATCTAAAATGACAAATCCGATTCAGATTTCCAATGTGAATGAAATCGATATTCGAGAGTAACCTTACAGGTCCCGGTTTCGATTCCCGGTCGGGTAATTAAAAGAAATTTAAAGAAAATGTTGATTGGGATTAAATGTGTGCCCGGTTGAGGATAGGCTTGCCACCTATCACTTTGTGGGACTCAGTGTCTTCGGCTAGTCGTGGATGCCTTGGTTGTGCCTCTGCCTACTTCTTCGGGGATATGGTCATCAAGATACTTACTTACTTAATAAAAGAAGGGTTGGGACTAAAAACGAAAATTAGTTGAGTTTTTTCAATGTCTAATAAAAGACAACGTTTTTTAGAATAGGAAAAGTGCATGGTTGATTGTATCATCTACCACATTATGGGAGTGAGTAGTACTACCTTTGGTTAATTGTAGGTGTCCTGGTTACACTTCTGCCTACCTTTGCGCGTTACCTATTTATTTTCATATCCGTATGAAAATACTTATGTTTATTGTACATAAGAGTTTAAAACATAGTACATTATTTACCATGACCAGATTGGTCTTTGGCTTCTTTATTGATGAGAAATGACTGGCCCCGACGTTCTGGCGCCATTATTGATCATATTACGCATGCGTTGCCTGCTGGATGGATTACAATTGAGTCATGCACTTGTAGATATATTATTTTGATCAGCCTTTTAATAATCTATGCGGCTGTTGAATTCTACATACATCGTGTTAAGGGTCCATGTATGCTAAAATACGTCACCAATATAATGTTTTTTTCATACAAAGCAATCATAGATCTTGGTGACAAAAATACACAAGATTTACATTAATATGCTTTATAAGACTATTGTTTCCAAAACACGATTCATTTCACTTTGCTCGATAGAAAAAATCAAAAAGTTAACCCTTTTTTGAAAGCAAAACCCATCTGACTACTTTAGTTATGAAAATATTGACACCAGATTTAACATAAACATAGATAAGTATTATACCTAAAAGATAACCGTTTCAGTTTTTATATTTTGTTTCAAATTACTTTTATAGTGTCAAAAATAGTGATTTGTCGCTTAAGACATTTAGTTTAGATCGCAATATTTCTGGCTGACTAACGGCCAATATTAATAATCAATCCTAATCCAAATCTTGCTATCCAAGATTGATATTTTGATCCTTTTTTATGTTATCGCTTGCCAATAACATATCTGTGGACAGAATTAATATGGCAATTAGGTATGGGATAGGCCGCCGGATACGCAGCTATCTAGATTGCTTGAAATCCATTAGATTGAGATACATTATTAACTTTGGCCGTAAGTGTGGGGCCTTAAATCTTCAAATTTCTCTCTCATCCCTACACATTATAATTAAGGCATAGTAAAACTGTGAATGAAAACATCATTGAATAATTAATATCCTTGGGCAAGGTACACGAATTGAGCCTTACCCCAAAGTAAGCAGATTATGTACTTGTGTTAAGGGTGTTAAAGAGTATGGGAGTCGAACGTATATCCTCCTACTTTTTACTGAATATTTTTGAATGTTGATAACTAAGAGAATCAATAAATCAATAGATACAAGTTGTTTTAGTTTTTGACATTTTATTTTATTTTTTTAAAGTTGTACTGTTACATTTTCCCCATGTTGTTCCGGGCTCCTTTGCAGAATAGACCATCCGCCTTCCTGCCAGGTAGTAAAAGGCGAGCATAAGCGTTACTAACGCCATGACATCCTACTAGGTGGTATAATTTCGCAGTGACTCGCCCGGATTGGTACCACCGCCTTGCCTATCCCTGCCACCATAACGTCGAATGCTTGCCGTTGACGTGTTCCGTTCCGGTAAAATAGTAAAACTAATAAACAAAACAGTTAGGTTGCTCGAAGCCTAACATTCCGGCCTCAGGTTGGCAACGCACCATTACCACCTTTGGTGTCTCTAGGCGGCGAGAATTTCTTATTATCACGAAATCCGTCCGCTTATTTGCCTTCCATTATCATAAAAAAAATAACATCTCTTTCTTGTTGGTATTAATAATATTAGTTTCTTAGTTAGTTAGTGGGACTTGGTGTCTTCAGCTAGTCGTGGGTGCCTTGGTTGTATCTCTGCCTACCTCTTCGGGGATATGGGCGTGAAGATACTTTTTTTTTAGTAATATTAGTAGTCGCGATTATGGATCCATACGTTTTAACGTAGCTGGATATAAGCGGCTGGAGAACGTGACTTGTGGCGCTCTTTGGGGGAAGTCTATGTCCAGCTGTGGACCTCATCCGGCTGATGATGACCATGACGATGACATCTTAAAGAATGAGTAGTGGTTCAAACACTGGTCAACACTGGTCTGGTTGACATAGTACAAGTTTGTCTTAACATAGCATGAGATCTGCTGAACTGATTATATATATTTCGTTGTTTTACATTCGTCCTAGTCCTGAATAGAAAAACTAGTATTGAAAATTTAAGATTAAAATGAGCAAGGACGGGCGATACGTAGTTTGCCGGAATAACTAGTTAGTTATAATAACAAGTTTTTTTTACACACTTTATTATTATATTTTTATTTATTCGTTCTAAGTATAGCTATAGTTAATTGTTTTGTACACGATGCCTTCCATTTTATTTTCACAGCTTAATTTTTTTTTGGGTTGGCTGGAAGAAATTTATTTAGTTAGAGATAAGCTCGCCTTTTGTGCATTTTTAACTTCTCGTGTATTTTGTGTATTTTAGTTTTTGTGTGCAATAAAGTGTTAAATAAATAAATAAATAAGTATCTTTGTACGTCATTAAGCACAGTAAAACTACAACAGCCGACTTTAACTTTTTCTTTAGGGACCACATCGCGATTTTTTTTTTCCAAAGAAAGCCAATGATTCTGACGTGGGATCACCACATAAATTTTATCAACATCCGTTTTCGAGTTATACTTAATAATACATACATATTTGCTTATGTTGTTGGTCTCATTATTGGTGAAATCGTCAACGTCATCGAAAAATTTTAAATTCGAAAAAATATTACAGATTAACTAAAACTAAAACCAGTTGTCGTATCATGATAAAATTAATATGGAAACACCTCAGAATTATGACCTACCTTTCAAAAAAGGAATCATCAAGATCGACTAGCATGTCAAATAATCGCTATTTTAATATCTTCTTGATAAGAACGCCATCTTCATTTATCAAGACCAACTACTTTGTTTCCTGAATAGTTAGTGCACCATCTATGATCTTTTATCGTCAACATCAATATATTTGTTTGTGAGTGTCGAATGCATGGTAGTGTGGGTAATGTTTTATTTATTGATTTATTGTACTTTATAAGCATTATTATTGCAAAATATTAGCGTTTTGCACTTCTCCTACACATGAACTATGAGTGCGCCAAATTTTATGCTCCTGCGTCCGCACAATTTTCGTAAAAAGGGGTCCAAAGATTTGGCATCACGTATTATATAGATTTGAATCGATACCATATAAAAATAAGAACACATGTAGTTCAGAATTTATTTATGGGAAACTGTGACAAAAAAATCAACCAAATGGAAGTACATTTCTCGGACATAAAAGAAATATCGTAGCTAAGGGACAGGTTTGTTTCATTTTGCCAAAAATACAATGATACCTTGATACCCTTCCGTTTCGGATGAGGGTTATTTCATTCATCTTGATTATGTAGCGTTCGCCGAAGCGAATAATATCTTAACTGTTCGGAGCTTTCGGGTCTGACGGGAAGGATTTTGAACTGAAATGCGAATTTTGGTAATG
Source organism: Calephelis virginiensis (assembly GCA_002245475.1). Lineage (NCBI taxonomy): Eukaryota > Metazoa > Arthropoda > Insecta > Lepidoptera > Riodinidae > Calephelis > Calephelis virginiensis. Next base: position 40,300 of record NJDC01005189.1, read on the forward strand.
TATTTGATGAAATCATAATAATGTACCTTGTTTAATCGTGCCCAATTCTGTTTTATAATAATGGAACCATTTATTTAAATTTATTAGTCAAATAAAAATTAATAAGGATGTTCTTAAATCACAGAGTTGGCCTTTTTAGAGTGATGGTATCTATATATTAATGGAAAACCAAAACTTTGGACCCCCTGGACGCAGAACGTTAATATTTTTCAATAATAAAGCTTATAAAATACATTAAATCAGTAAATAAAACATTACCCACACTACCATACATTTGACACCCACAAACAAATATATTGATGAATATGGCGTTCTTATCAACGAGATATTAAAATTTATTATGATCAAATTTTGACCAATGGGCGACTACAAGTTTTATTAAAAAAATTCATAGATAAAAGTTCATAAATCCTATCCTATTAATAAGTGTGAAAGTTTGTCTGTTTGTTTGTTTGTTACTCCTTCGCGCAAAAAAGGCTCAATAAGTTTTCATGAAATTGGGCACACACCTAGAGGGTAACTTGAATTAACACATAGTATCTATCCCGAAAAAATATTCCTGTGGGACTATTAACCCCGCGGACAACGCCGTGGGCAACAGCTAGTAATAAATAAATATTCCTGGACAAGTTTCATAAATTGAAGCAAATTAAATGCTTGTGTTATGGGTGTTAGTCAACGATACCTATACATAGAATTACTTAAATATATACCACAATAAATTTAATAAACAACCAGACCTGAAAATGTAGACATCGCCTCTGTGGTCTAGCGGTCCGGGTGTTGGACTTGACTGCATGAGGTCCCAGGTTCGAATCCGGGTCGGCCAACAAAAAGAAAATTGGATTTTTCCAATTTTCTAATTAAAATAAAATTGGTCAGGACTGGATATGTGCCCTTTTAGCGATAGGCTTGCCACCTATCACATTGTGGGACTTTGTATCTTCGGTTAGTCGTAGGTGCCTTGGTTGTACCTCTGCCTACCTTCGGGGATATGGGCGTGAAGATAAGAATATAAGACCAGACCTGAAAATGTAGACATCTAAATATTTATCACACCAATGCCTGGCCCCGTCGGGAATCGAACTCGAGCCTCGCGATTTGTCGGTGTAGTTAAGCGTGAACGCTAGCCACGCACACTAGGCTAGAAGCCAAATTCTTACTACTATTTCTTTTCTTACTTTGAAAATACTCAAATTGTAATTCCACGGGAGTACTGCTGTAGGAAATGAATTCTTATAGTTTAATATTACATAAAATAAAATATGAAGCAAACCGCTCGGCTCTCGTACGTGGAATATCAGCTAAGTACTGATAAGATGATATTTGCCCATCTGGTACTTAGTATTGTGGTTGTGGGATGGGATAAGTGGAACAAGGCAGTGGGACTCTTGAGCAGATAACATAATTTAGAAAATAAACCTGCACAAAACCGACTACAATTTCTATGTTATGTCTTAGTATTTTTTAGGCTTCTTCCCGTGTTGGTCCGGGCTCCTTTGCAGAATAGACCATCTGCCTTCTCGCCAGGCAGCTCGCAAAAGGCGAGCATAGGCTTAGTTACTAACACCGTGACATCTGACTAGGTGGTAAAGTTTCGCAGCGACTTGCCCGGATTGGTACCAACGCCTTAAGAATTGCTGCCACCATAACGTCAGCGCTTTGGATCGTCGGTTCGAAGGATAAGGTAGCCGATAAAATAACTTTTGCTCAAGGCCTAACATGCCAGCCGTAGGTTGGCAACGCACCATTACCTTCTTTGGTGTATCCAGGCGGCGTGAATTTTTTACCATCAGGAAATCTATCTGCTTGTTTGCCTTCCAATATCATAAAAATAAAAACAAATAAAAATTGTATTCGTAAATACCTACTATTACAGATGTACCTAACACTTTGCAAGTAGATATACCATATCCCCAAAATTACCTGTTATTAAAATTACTCTCTACTATCCTGTAACAAAATTGTGCTCTCTACCATAAAAAATGTATAGTTAATTGAGAAAATTTTACGTATTTTTGTCGGTAAAAAGTTTGTTTTTGTAGCACATCTGCGAGGGTATTCTAAACAAAGCAACTAAGGGCTGATTTTATCAATTGTATTGAAAACCAAGCTTAAAAAAACTAATTTTAGTGTAAAAGAGTTCAATTATCGGTTGTGATCTCGTTCATGGGTAGTGCAAGTACTCTTTTAAAATTGTCTACATTCTTATTCCCATACCCTGAGAATCTACTTACTACGTAAAATAGATTAATTAAAAAACATTTCTTCTTCTTCTTTCATAAATATGGCTTTAAACTGTTTTTCACGACTTATTTGCCAATGTCAGGTATGTACGGAAAAAACATTTACATTATCCTAAATTCCATTTGACAGTGAAACTGACATGATTGACATTCTGATTGTTTAGAGTTGTCAGATAATTGTGACTGTCAAATAATAAATATTTTGCAATAAAATAATATCTCGACTGTAAACTGACCTATACGCTATCCTATCTTTCAAGCTGGATAAAAACTGCACACAGTGTCCAAATTTGATTGAAATCGGTTAAGTAGTTTAGCAGTTCACCGCGGACAAACAAAGTGACATGTAATTTATATATATTTCAGATAAAGGATATTATTTAGCTGATAAATACTTCTACACTACTACTACTACTATGCTGCTACAACTGTCCTACATTTTAGGAACTAAAACAACACCGATTCAGCTTCCGTGATAAAAAAAATATATTTAATATCTTTCTTAAAACCTAGGGGGATACTTTAATTCTAACGAATTTCGCCTTCCAAACTTATTCTGATAATTTTTTCCCGAGATTCGTAACTTTGTTTTAAGGTTGAATATATTAAGGTCCTTTAAGATTCAGTAATGCTGGAGAAGATAATCTGATTAATATAGAGAAGTCTTTTGAAGAATTCGATTGCGTTTGTCAGTTTAAGTAAGAAATGGAGATACAGCATTTTCGATATTGGAGAACATTTTTATTAAAATTTAGTGTAAGAATATTTTGTCTAAACTATAACTTTTTATAAGTGTGTTTTACCTGTGGTTTTATGTGCGTATAAAAGTGACTTGTATAAAATTAAATTATATTTAAAATGATTTCAGTTAATTTCTTCTTGTTGAAATATATATATTTTTTACATAACGAGGCAAACGAGCAAGTGGGTAACCTGATGGAAAGTGTCATCTTCGCCCACGGACATCGACAAACACCAGGAGTATCACAGATGCGTTGCCGACCTTTAAGGAATGAGTTCGATCTTTTCTTTAAGGTTCCTAAGTCTTAATCGTTTGGGAATTCCGCCGTCAGTAATTTATTCCACAAAATTGTTATGCGAGGAAAGGAATGCCTTCGGAATCGCATAGTTGTAGATCGCCACGCATCAAGATGATGGGCATGATACTTTAAACTCTGACACTATGTCCGAAGGTGGAAGTCAGCGGCTGGAATCAAGCCAAACGTATACATTTAGCACATCTTCAAAATTCATCGCGATTCAATATCGTAATTTTTAAATGTAAAAAAAATAACTGTATAAAACCGTTTAATTACTATTTCAACCATTGTTCTTCGAAAGTTTCTAACCTTACTAAAACTAAGCGAGCTATGTCTATCACAAACTATCATATTGTGAATAAAATAACAAAGTTCACATTCTGTTAGATTATTCGAAACCACGACATCTATGATTAGCCGAAGACACTAAGTCCCACAATGTGACAGGTGGCAATCCAATCGCCAACCGTGCACATGGAGTTTTGGCGCCATCGAGAGAAAAGATGGTTGAAGTTTTTTCATAATTATTGAATTTCGTGTTGATATTGAGTGAAATTAGTCAATTTTGGTGGCATTTTGTACAATTTTGTTCAGTGAAAGTGTACAAATGAAATAATCATGAAGAAATTAGCTTATCGTGTATTTCCTCGTTGCCGCCAAATCTCATTACCTGAGCTTGAGAATTGAGGCCACTGCTTTACCCTAGAACCTGACATGACTTACTGACGACTTCTGACTGATGACTAATTGTAGTTGATTCAAATTGATATTAAATTTGATGCAAATTTCTACTTTACTAATGGCAAAATACTAACTTGAAGGCCAGTACCTAAAGAAAGAAATAACCGTGCACATAGCCAATCCCGAGCAACATTGTTTTCATTAGAAAATTAAAAAAAAAACACATTTTCTTTTTGTTGCCCGACACAATACAGTGCTATAACTGAACCTCTAGACCACACACCGGAGAGGCGATCTAAGAACTTTTTTTAAACCAGATAAAATGTCTAATGGTTTTAAATAACTGACTGAATCTTTGAATTCGGACTTTCACAATCGAAAGTGTGAACGATTCCGAATCGTTTCTCAATTAGGTGTTACCCTGTAATCCAATTTAATTTAAAGTTAATTTAGTCAATTTTGGTGGCATTTTGTATCATTTAAAAGTTGGCCAAAGTCATTGGGCCAATTAATCTTTAGACTGACAAAAAGGTAAAAATGTAGAAAGGTATTGTTAAATTTCAGTTGGTTTTCGTGAGAGAAAATGTGCGTGTTGGAAGTGTCCTGATGAGATATGGCTGTAATATTTGTAACATACCTCCGTTCTAAATTTCCCACCGGTTTTGTGGTTCGTGCAATTCCGAGGCCGTTTTAAATTAGTCTCTTGTGTTTCATATATTTAATGAGTTTGTGTGAATGTATTTGTTTTGACAAGTGGAATATATTTTTAACCGATTTGGAAACGGAGGAAGGTCTTAGTTTCACATTATATTTTTGTTGCCACAGTCTTTTACTGATCTCACACCAACACAGATAACACGTTTTTTTTATATTAGATCAATTTACTTGTCTCAGAGTCCTGTGATTTTTACCAATTAAAAAAAGTGTCTTGATGCCCATATCCCCGAAGCGGTAGGCAAAGGCACTACCAGGGCACCAACGACTAGCCGAAGACACTAAGCCCCACAATGTGATAGACAAGCCAATCGCCAACCGGGCACATATCCAATCCGAGCAATGTTTTTTTTATTAGAAAATACCAATTTTCTTTTTTTCGCCTAACCCGGGATTCGAACCCGGGACCTCATTCAAGTCATTCTCGGGGCAGTCAATTCTGACAAATAATCCGCAAAACCACAGAGGTTTTTTAACTTAATTTTAGTTTGTATCTTCACGCCCATATCCCCGAAGAGGTAGGCAGAGGTACAACCAAGGCACCCACGACTAGCCGAAGACACTAAGTCCCACAATGTGATAGGTGGCAAGCCTATCGCCAACCGGCCACATTTCCAATCCCGACCAACATTTTTTTTATTAGAAAATTGGAAAAATCCAATTTCCTTTTTGTTGGCCGACCCGGGATTCGAACCCAGGACCTCATGCAGTCAAGTCCAACACCCGGACCGCTAGACCACAGAGGCGATGATGAGGCTTTTTTTTTAGTTTGTAAAATATTCTTCACAGCAGTTTCAATTAACACCGTAACCCTGAGTAGAAAGGAATTAAATTTACTAGCATTAATTGCATAGCATGAAAATTTGACACCTACCTGACACTGATAGCTGAGACAGCTAAATTCGAGATCTCAAATGCCTCAGCCGTTGTCCACTCTAAACGCTCAGTGAAAAGAGCTTAAGACTAAGAACTCACGGAGCGGTTTTTACCCGCGCCCGCGACGGCGGATCTGCTATTTCATTTCAAAACTCACGAGATCGATGGTTTCATATACTTGTACGATTCTACGGGCGGGCGACCGCTCGCGCTACCGCAGGAACCGCAAACGCGTCTAAAACGCGTCGTGAAATGTGCTCTTACTTTTTTCATATTAATCTATATTCTACAAAACCGCGCCGTGAGTTCTTAGGCCAAGGGATGATTTCACCGATCATATTTAAAACCGCGTTTAGAAAAACTAAGTTTAAGTAAGTGAGTTTAATTATCGGTTGTAATCCCGTTCACAAGCTACTTCAAGTAGTCATAAATATATGTCAAATAGCTTAGTAATTTACAACTAGCTGTACCGGCAAACATCGTTCGATCCATTCTGTTTGTATGGGAAAACTTAAAATGCTGTTTTTCTAGTTTCCTCTCAGGTTTTCTGTTTTTTTTATGATACTGAAAGACAAACAAGCAGATGAATTTACTGATTTTAAGAAATTCACGCCGCCCAGAGACACCAAAGTTGGTAATGGTGCGTTGCCAACTTGAGGCTGGGATGTTAGGCCTCGAGCAAAAGTAAGTTTACCGGTAAAGTAAGTTTGGAGGGCCAAACCGGAACACGTCATGACATTATGGCGACTGGATAGGCAAGGCGGTGGTATCAATCTGAGTTGCCGCGAAATTCTACCACCTAGTCAGATATCACGGTGTTAGTGACAGTAAGCCTATGCTCGCCTTTTACGAGCTGCCTGGCAGGAAGGCAGATGGTCTATTCTCAATTGGAGCCCGGACCAACACGGGGAATCAATTTATGATTATACTATAAACATATATTACATTCTCAAACTGCTCCATCAATGTTCTGGGCCCATTTAATTAAATGTACATTAATATTACTCAGCGATGCGTAATTTATATTATTTGAAAAATATTCCATCGTCGGCGCTTGGTAAAACTTCCAAATATTCATATTTTTAAAGAAAGAAACACTTGTACTGTTTTACTTATCACTTATAATTTATTACTTTGTAATTAGTAGCATACCGGTTTCGCTTATACAGCATCATCAGGGCTAAAACTTAAACTACTTATATTATTCCTGCGGGTATTTTTAATATTCATACAAAGGTAAATGTAACATGTATGTTGTGGGACGTTTGATTTCACACTGTTGTATGTTTACAATGTATGACTGTGCTTTTTTAACCTTTTTGCAAATTTTGATGGTCATTTCCGGGCTTTTATTTCACAAACTAAAATACATTAAGATGGTTATTGATAGTAATTGTGCTGTTCACAAACTAAACTTATTTTAGATGCATGCTATATTTTTAAATAAAGAAATAAATAAAAATAATAAAGAAAGATTGAAAGAATCGCCTCTGTGGTTTAGCGGTTCAGGTGTTGTACATTTCATTTAATACTTTCCTTTTACAGGTTGGCTAGAAGAAATTTATTTTATTATAGATAATCTCGCCTTTTGTTTTTGTTTTTTTTTTTTACTTTTAAGTATATTTTGTAATATCATTTGGGTTAAATAAAGAATTAATGATAATAATAAACTGACATTACCAAAGGTATTTTGTCTCTTTTTATTACTTTCGTTAACCACTTTATAATATCTAGAATGTGTTCAGCATTTTATCATCAAGTAAACCATTACTAATATATAGATGTCCTTATTCATACGTTAACAGTGTAATTAAACAGAATTTATTTGCCATATCGTCGGCTTTTGGTTGAACTCCATTGTACAAATAAATCCGAATATTTCGAAAGCGATAAAAAAAAAGTATCTTCACGCCCATATCCCCGAAGAAGTAGGCAGAGGTACAACCAAGGCACCCACGACTAGCCGAATACACTAAGTCCCACAATGTGATAGGTGGCAAGCCTATCGCCAACCGGGCACATTTTCAATCCCGACCTACATTTTTTTTTATTAGTTGGCCAACCCGGGATTCGAACCTGGGACCTCATGTAGTCAAGTCCAACACCCGGACCGCTAGACCACAGAGGCGATTAGGTTTAGTATAGTGCATTTCTTAGTCAAATCAGTCAGAAATGATACGCCCTTAACTGATCTAGGTCGACTTACCCTGTAACCCTGTACATTGTTCTAAAAAAACTCTTATATCCGCAACACATTTTAATAGTTTATAATACACGCAATCCAACCTCTTTCACTTTCTACTGCATCATATAGGCTATACAAACTAAAAATGAATTCCTAATCCTGATGCTAAGATCCTCGTTCGTAATATGAAGTCGTATATCTACAGATGCATACCTAGGACGCAAGGTAGGGAAGCTAGAATTGGAATAACGGAGGCGGCTCTGAGTATACGGGATTAATACATCACAAGACTAATTTGGCATCCTTTGTACCTGTACTGACAGGTTCGCTTCAGCGCTTATTACATTTGCAGCTGAAGATTGGATTTCGCTGCCTAAGACAGCATTTTCATGTGGAAATGATATACTAACACCTAAACCTTATGGCATGTGTGGTCTAGGGGTCCATGTATCGGATTTGACTTTATGAAGGTTCGATTTCCGGGTCGGGCACCAAAAAGAAAATGCGGTTTAACCGGTTGCCGATAGGCTCACCACCTATTACGTTGTAGGACTTAGTGTCTTCAGCTAGACATGAGGTGCTCTAGTTGTGCCTCTGCCTCTGTTGGCGCGTGAAGATACTACTAAACCTTTTAGAAATTAGAGAGTTTAAAGTTTCAAGCCCACCATTTTGATATGTGGTGATCCTCTACTTTTGCGATTCCAAAGGCATTTCTTATCTGGTATACCAAATTTATAATGTTTAAAGTAATTTTTAACGTATACTTCTAAGGAAATTCAAGAAGAAAACGCAAATATACCTTAAAATTGTATGTGTGGACTCCTAGTGTTGCTTATGTCTAAGGCCAGCGGTGATCACTTACCTTCAAGTAACCCATTTGTCTATTTGCCTCCTCTACTATAAAGATTTTTGCCAAACATCAGTCAGGGTCCACTTTCACCTTCATGGTGTAACGAAACCTAATGCCTAAGAACACCTTAATGGTGTATCGCTTCTGCGGTCTACCGGTCCAAATGTTGGACGTGACTTCATGAGGTCCCGGGTTCAAATCCCAGGCAATAAGAAGAATATGTGGTATTTCCAATTTTCTTATAGAGAAAATGTTTCGGGATTGGATACGAGTCCGGTTAGGGATAGCCTTGCCACCTATCACATTGTGGGACTTAGTGTCTTCGGCTAGTCGTAGGTGCCCTGGTTGTGCCTCTGCTTATTCCTTCGAAGATATGGCTGTAAAGATACTTTATAAGTGGTGGTAACTTTGTAGCGCACTCACTTAACTAATTTTAAGCTATCACTATCTTCTACTACCTTATTGCTTTACATATTCCTGCAGTAATAGCGTCTATTTCATGTCAATGCTGCAGGATAAGGCAGTCGGTAGACTTCCAAAGCTGAGTTAAGATCTTTTCTTACTTACTTTTCTAACTTACTGCTTCTAGAACAAAAGATGATAAGTAGCCTTGTCATGGAATAAGATTGTATTCTAATAGCCACCTTGTCAGATTATATTTTAGCTTTCGCCTACTTTGTATTATAGAATAAAATGAAAACCAAAATAATGGTGTTTGAAAGAGACGTAGCCAGAACGGATGTAAGAGTTTTGGTTGATGATGT
>NJDC01005191.1:7730-50469 GCA_002245475.1 Calephelis virginiensis
ATTAATTATGTGTAATAATAACACTATAGATATCTTTAAAATACATTCGGATTGCCAAAGCTTGGCGAATATAGCCTAAGCGCATAATTTAAATAGTACTACCATTGCTTTCACAAATGTGTAATATTTTATTAAACTATTTGAAAATGGCAAACAACTCTTAATAAGAAACGACAGTCATTTATAGCCACCATAGATGTTACTGGCGATTCGCCATGGCCGGGTCTTAGGCTACGTATTCTAATCTACCGGCTAAATTGACATTTAGCATAGAACATGACAATGGCGCCCACTGATGTTATAGACACGAAAGTATTATTAGCAGCGAACTGCTGCACAACCGTCTTCCTATCTAGTAGTACAGATGCCATTTATACTTACCCTCATCTATTCAAAAAATAACTTGTTGACACAAACTTGTTATATCAGAACCCCATCTGGTTAGCGGATAATCTAAAAAGTAGTAATGTAATTTTTCCATAAACTTGTCCTGAATCCCAAAACTTGGACTATCGATCACAAACTTGTGGTAAAATAAATTTCCAAACAGAAGAATAACAGTAACTTTTGTTTTTAACCGACTTCAAAAAAAGAAGGAGGTTTTCAATTCTCAATAAAAAAAGATTATGTATGTACATCAATTTTGCCGAGGTTTCGGAACCGATTTACGTATTTTTTTTTATACGGAATAGTTTTGAATTGATCCCATAAAAATTGGATTTGGGTAGGCCCATTACTTTTTACTTTTTGAGTTTATGTTATTTTGTCTACTTTCGCCTATATTTCAGCTATAAACTAAAATTACCTATTAAATAAAAACTGTTTTCATATTAAAAAATAGTACTAAATCTTAAAAAGTTATTTTTTACAAACGAATACGTTGTCACTACATATTATAAAACAAAGTCGCTTCCTCTGTACCTATGTCCCTTAGTATGCTTAAATCTTTAAAGCTTCGCAACGGATTTTGATGCGGTTTTTTTAAATAGATAAAGTGATTGAAGAGGAAGGTTGACATGTATATTTTATACCTTTGCGAAGCTGGGACGGGAAGCTAGTTGATAATAAAAATTATAGAGATTTTATAAAACAAATATATACGGCCTTAACTTTACACCTATTTTATTTTAGTTTTTGACATAAGCGTTAACATTTGCCATTAGTCAAGTTGAAATATGCATCAAGTCACCCAAGATAACGATTTTATTAAATCGGGGAACTTGATATATGTTCATTTCAATTCAAATAAACGCAGGTTGTTGATTTTTTTTCTAGAAATAGGCTCACGTACCATATTTTTTTATAAACAAATTTTTATGATAAAAAGTAGGTAGAGTTTATGTCACAAAGATACGATTTTATTTTAATTTTTGGCATAAGCGTTAACATATGCTATTGGTCAAGTTGAAATTTGAATGAAGTAACACGGTTTAACGATTTTGTTATTGAGCTTTAGTAATTAGTCGTCAAAGAAAGATGCCTTGTTACTCTAGCTCATTTAGTTAGATTAGGCGGGATCAAAGAAATACACGCTACACTAGTTTAGACAGAGATACACAACAGCTAGTAATCTATAAATGCAAAGGGTAAAGGGTAAAGTTGAAGTTTTAAACATTTACAAAAAAGCCGTCAAAGTTCAGCTACTAAAACTAAGCATGCATCCATCCTGTATGTCCTATGTCCGTATGTCCATCCATCTTGCAATGTAAAATTTCCAATAAAAAAAAATCTCACGTAGAAACTTTATTATAAGAATCTATTTTTAGAACGTCCCATATATCTTCATTTTGCATTTATTGTAACACTTCTTACTTCAAATGTTCACCACAATTCCAACTCGTTTAATATTCTGGACGACTCTATAGTATGCAGAACGCGACTGTCTAAAATTTGTCTGTAAAGTGAGTATTCCACACAAAATAATTGAGCAATTATGGTAATGAGGAGCAGCACACAGCCGGGACGGTGTCCCCGAGCTTTATGCAAATGGCGGAGGTTGGTGTGTCACTCCTTGTTACTGTAGTAGAGCGGGTCCGATGTTAACCCTCGTGTTACAGCTCCTTGTTACTGTAGTAGAACGGGTCCGATGTTAACCCTCGTGTTACAGCTGTTTGGTGTAAATAACTGACCTAGCGTGAAGAACTCGTACTAAAACTTCAAGTTAAATGTATAGATGTTCCTTATGTATTATTTTCACTGCCCATTTTGATCATAGTGCCGAAGTGGTTTCCTGCCAGGCAGCTTGTAAAAAGCGAGCATAAGCTTACCGTCACCGTGGCAACTGTCTAGGTGGTAGAGTTTCGCACCGACACGCCTGGATTGGTAACATTGTCTTATTTATTCCTGCCGCCATTACGTCAGTGCTTGCAGGTTCCGGTTGGGGGGATAAGGTAGCCGGTATATTTACTTTTGGTTGAGGTGAATGGTGCGTTCTTAGGTTCTGATTGATGTAAATAGCTGACCTAATGTGAAGAATTCGCGCTAAAACACCAAGTTAACAATGGTGTTTCTTATGTATTAGCTTTTCTCTGCCGTATTCCAATAATAGTACTGAAGACCCAGTGTTGGTAAATAAAACCACATTAGATAGATTTCACTTCAAATTGAATCAATATGCAATTTCCAGTTGCAAGATTTCATCATCATCATCAGCCGGAGGACGTCCACTGCTGGACATAAGCTTCACCCAAAGAGCGTCACAAGTAACCAGCCGCTTGTATCCAGCGACTCCCGACGACGTTGACCAGATCATCAGTCCACCGGGTGGGAGGTCGTCTAACACTACAAGATTTCGCAATTTTTATTAAAAGTTAGCTAGTACAATCTACATTATTTATAGTAGTTTTAGTTATTTTGTGTAATTTATTCAGATATACATACACTCATAAATATATTCACGCCAAATCCCTTACAAGATAGGCCGAGAGTATCGATTACCAAATGTCGTGATCCCTGAAGACTTGCCTATCTCCCTCCACTTTCATACAAAAACGTCGGTATCAGAGACTCATGACACCACTCTTGGATAAACCCGAGCGATTTGATGTCAACCTTGGTCTCTCTGGATACCTACATACATTGTAAGATAATATTTTTAATAATATTTTAGTAAACTTTCATCGAAATTGTTATTATATATATGTAATAGGTGGTAGAGTTTCGCAGCGACTCACCCGGATTGGTACCACCGCTTTACCTATTCCTGCCGCCATAACGTCATGACGTGTTCCAGTTTGGAGGGTAAGGTAGCCAGTAAAGTTACTTTTGCTCGAGGTCTAACATCCCGGCCTCAGGTTGGCAACGCACCATTACCACCTATGGTGTCTCTAGGCGGCGTGAATTTCTTTCCATCAGGAAATCCGTCTGCTTCAGGCGAGCAAAGGTTAAATGAGTCATTGCCAACCAGACCATTGGTACAGTGCTACGTTGCAACTCGTCCCTTAACCATCGCCTTACCTATTTCTACCACCGCGACCGTAATGACTGTGTCATGTTCCGGGTAGAAGGGTAGGGTAGCTAGTAGACTTGCACATTTAACATCTTCTTTCTTTCTTTAGGTTTTGGCCTATACGTTAGTATTTTGCCATTAATCAAGTAGAAATTTGCATCAAATTTTATATCCATTAAAATCAATTATAATTAGTCATTAGTCATAAGTCGTCAGTAAGTCATGTCAAGCTCTTGGGTAAAGTGGTGGCCTCATCGCTCAAGCTCATGTAATGAGATTTGGCGGCAACGAGGATATCAACACAAAATTCAATAATTATGAAAAAACTTCGACCATCTTTTCTCTCGATGGCGCCAAAACTCTCATTTAACAGCTTGGCCACAAGACGGTGACTCATCTACAATTTCTGTGGTGTCTATAGGCCACAGTAATATATAACCATTAAATAGTAACCATGTGCTTGTTCGCTTTCTTACAACGCAAAATATTTTTTATAATACATTCACTTCACTATTTCAATTGTCAAACTGACCCTCAAAGCACTCCGTCTATCGATATTTTAATTCGATAGTGTGTTATTATAGAAAGATAAAAAAGAGAAGAAAACTTAGAAAATTAGGATGCCTTCCCAGAGGCTAGAAAGTATTAAAAAGGGTTGCACTTAGGGAGTGTCGGCAGAAGTAAAAAACTTGAATATTGACGTTGTGCATTTTTGATAGTTTGGAAAGGTTAGGGAATAATTTTGCACAAATTGCTTTAATTATCAATATGAATGTACTATCATTTATGCACAAATATTGTTTTCATATCAATAACCTGCGTTTGGCTTGACAAAAAATAGCTAGGCTAGGAGTGCGAGCGTCGTCATATTATCTGTATAACGAACATTGCTCGTCTACAAATAAAGCTTATTTTCAAGATGGAACAAATAGAGCAATGTCTGTTGAAATTATACGTATCTGCTATTATGTTTTCTTGTGAGAATATACCTAATGGGCGCAATTGCGTCGCGTCTTATTTGCGCATGCGGAGTGCGCCATCTTACGTTCTGACAATCTGACGCAAATTTAGAAGTTTTTACCCATACCAAATATAGTGCCCAACGCCGTGAAAAAAGAAGTTTTTTCTTTAAAAAACAAGTACAGCGTGTTATTTACAGAATTTAATATTTTTATCACATTCTGCTTGTTGTCTGCGATTTAAAGTAATTCGCTGTTTTCACAACAAAAATTTGTCTATATCCTTCCTGAGGTTTAATGTATTTCTTTTTTTAAATCCGTTAACATCGGTTCTCCTTTTCCCACGAGGACAGAATATACATAAAATCCTGTATCCTACATTATTACAAAAGCGAAAGTTTGTCTATTTGTTTGTTACTCTTTTACGCAAAAACTGCTAAACCGATTTCCATTAAATTTGGTACACATATAACTTGTATTAAAACAGATAGTTTTTATCCTGAAACTATGTTCCTGTGGGCCCACGCGGGCTACGCCGCAGGCAACAGCCAGTCTTATATAATTATGATAATAAGGAAAATCTTTATTCAGGTACAACACTTATTAAACTTGGCAACCATTTTTTTAGTTGTTGTATAAAATTTAATACCAGGTTCTGTAATAAAACATTGTCTTATAGTCTTTATTACAATGTGATACAGACTATAATGTCAACTTAATTTTACACCTACCTTAGTCCATGTTTATTAATAAGATGGTCTGCGTTTTGTACCAAGTTATTACAGACTTAAACCTCGCCGAGGGCGAATGTAAAATACGGATTTGTCCTGAAATGTTTATTATGTATTATGTATAAGCTGGAGCTCGCGGTTCTAGATTTCCACTGCCCCTTTTTGATAATAGTATTGGACACCGAGCGTAGGAACATGAAATCATGTTTTCAATTGACTCCAAAAAGAAGGATTTAAAAGTCAAAATGTAAGCTAAGTTTGATTGATTTGTAACACCGTATTACCTTTTACCATCATAGCGTCAGTGTATATAAAAAAAAACAGTTTGCTATGTATTTTATTCGCCCAAATCATATGACACTAGTTGCCTTATATCTGAATGCCTTTAGAATTACTTTAAAATTATACGGGTTATAATTTTTCAAGTAAACTTTATACAAATTCGGGTTTGCTATGTATCTATGGAAGTCCCGCCTCTTATTACGTAGTATTTATATACTCTTTGGCATATCATTTCACGTCCCATGCTGTTGAGTAGTACATAGATACAAATTCCAACAAAATTTTAAAATTCTCGAAAATAGCTGTAACAATTTCGATAAAAATGTATTAAAATAAAAATCTTGGTCCCATTTACCAACACGCGGTCTTCTTTTGTTATGGTATTGGAAGACAAACAAGCAGACGGATTTCCTGATGATGAGAAGTTCATGACGCCTAGAGACACCAAAGGTGGTAATGGCGCGTTGCTAACCTAAGAACGCAACATTCACCTCGACCAAAAAACCGGCTACCTTATCCTCCCAACCGGAACCTGCAAGCACTGACGTAATGGCAGCAGAAATAGATAAGACAATGTTACCAATTCAGGCGAGTCGGTACGAAACTCTACCACCTAGACAGTTGCTACGGTGACGGTAAGCTTATGCTCGCTTTTTACAAGCTGTCTGACAGGAAACCACTTCGGCACTATTATTAAAATGGGCAGTGAAAATAATACATAACATTTATATATTTAACTTGATGTTTTAGTACGAGTTCTTCATGCTAGGTCAGTTATTTACACCAACCAGCTGTAACACGAGAGTTAACATCGGACCCGCTCTATTAGAGTAACAAGAAGTGACACATCAACCTCCCGCCATTTGCATAAAGCTCCAGGACACCGTCCCGGCCGAGTGCTGCTCCTCATTACCATAACTGCTCAATTATTTTGTGTGGAATACTCACTTTGCAGACAAATTTTAGTCAGTCGCGGTCTGCATACTATAGAGTCGTCCAGAATATTAAGCGAGTTGTGGTGAGCGTTTGAATTACTGTGGCAGTACGGCACACAGTAATATAGTATCGGGACTTGTAATAATTTTCAAGACTCTATTTATTTTATAAACTCTTTACTAAATCTGCGTGTACATTGAAAATATTACAGAAATGACAAAAGAAAAAAATAGGATCTTTACGCCCATATCCATGAAGAGGTAAAAAGAGGTACAAACAAGGCACGTACGGAATAGAATAGATTATTAAAAAAAGCGGTTGTCTGTAAAGTCGGTTTACTGACGATAGTTGATAATGACAATGTTATAAGAACGGAGGCCGATTGTGCCTCTTTGTCGCACGTTTCGCGCTCTCGCTTTCACTTCAAGCCTTAAATGGCACTCTTCAGAGCGAGGTAACGCCGCATCAGATATGTTTTTTGGTGCGTGCAGCCGGCTACGTCGAATTATAAGACATTGTCACGTCAAAAACATTGAAACCCGATATGTAATGTAACAAAGAATCATCTTGATCACAATATCTTCTAAACACGCAGACACACGCCAAAAGAGAGAGACATGCAAACTGATACGTCCAACTTTTAACAGCTCACGTTTTCCGTCGGGGGTTACTTAAGCCCTTCATATTACACCACGGGTTGAAACTGAAGCATAGTGCTTTAGTTAAATTGCAAACACGGGGAAGAGTCAGTTAAGTTTGACAAACTTTTGCTAACAAAAAACGAAGTTACTCACCAGATCAACGGGCGCGTAAGTGTTATTGTAAGGGGGATAGCGTGAAAAAGCAAAGTAAAGTATCTTCATGCTCATATCCCTGGCACAACCAGGGCACCCACGACTAGCCGAAGGCACTAAGTCTCACAGTGTGATAGGTGGCAAGCCTATCACCTAACCGGGCACACATCCAATCCCGAGCGACATTATTTTTATTCGAAAATTGGAAAAACCATATTTTTCTTTTTGTTGCCCGACCCGGGAATCGAACCCGTCACCTCATGAAGTCTAGTCAAACACCTGTATCGGTAGACCTTATAGCTACTACTACTTTAATTAATACATTCAATTATCCAGTAGTGTACGCAGACCTTACCTTCATTAGAGCATCAAAACATAAACTAAGATATTGTTACCAAAATGTGTTTGGCAAGAAAACACCTACTGTGCTCACAATAACAGTTTACATTCAAAACAAATTTTGATAATATTGCAATAAGAACAACTACGTGTATCTATCGAAAAGCTGAATCGAATAGTGTTGTTCGATAATGATAATTCAACGCAATAAAAATGCAAAATTCGATTTTGATTTCAATAAGTAAATCATCTACGTACACAACAAGTAAGTATTGTTATATATAACTTGTTGTGTACAAGTAAGTATTTTTCTCGATTACTCTGGGTACTGGATTAATTACTATTTTCCTCATTACATCATCAAATTTAGATTTAATAATAATGTAACCAATTCGAAAGTACGATCCTTCAAATAAAATGCCTTTATTTATTCATTATTTTTATGTTAATGGAAGGCAAACAAACAAACGGATTGCTGATGCTAAAAAAATTCACGCCACCTAAAGACACCAATGGTGGTAATGCTGCATTGCCAACGTGACGCCAAGATGTTAGGCAAGCTAGTTAGTGTTGTTCGATAATGATAATTCAAGCACAACAAAACTGCAAAAAACTGATTTTAATAAGTAAATCATCTACGTACTATTAGGTTTGGCTTCCTGGCACTTATAAAAAAAAACACTTTTAAGGAAGCAATCCTTTATTTACGATATTATATAATTTATAAAGTTTATTCACACAACACTACAATTTACTACTCTTTTTACTTTATTATGAAACGACTTCGTGATCCTGATGAAGGGCGGTACGACCCTGAGCTGGTATACTATTTAGTCTCCTCTCTGATTCCAACCGGCAGGCAGAAACCGGGTCCGTCATTGGGCAGCGATTTGACTGAATGTATAGAACTAACTGAAAACTTGGAAAACATGGGTTTTTATACAGTATTATAGCTGAATTGTGGGGTTAACTGCAATTCAGCAATTCGGCAATGAAATAGGGATTTAACAGTACGCAACAATTAAGGATTTTTCTCGGTTATTCTGGGTACTGGATTATTTATTATTTACCCCATTACATCATTGAATCTAGACTTAATAACAATAAAAGCTAAGTTTGATTGATTTGTAACACCGCCTCACCTTTTACCGTCATAGCGTCAATAATAGTTTCACGTTCCATGCTGTTGGGTAGTACAGAGAAATAAATTCCAACAAAATTTTTAAGTTCTCGAAAATGGCTGTAAAAGTTTCGATAAAAAATATCAAAAATCTTTATTATTCTTTTATTTTATCCTTTATTGCACTAAAATAAATGAACAAAGGCGAACTTAATGCCAAAAAAGCATTTTCTCCCAGTTTACCACACATGTAACACACATGGGGTAGTGCACAAAAATTTGACAACAGAAAAAACACATTTTACAACAACACAAAAATGATTGCAGTTAATTAAAACAGTTAAGATTCTTAATTTACTAAATAAACTAAAATAGAATACAACAGTGAATTCTAATAATAATGACAATAATAGGTCTACTTGGTTTCATTTACCAACAAGCAGGTCTTCTTTTCTTATGGTATTGGAAAACAAACAAGCAAACGGATTTGATGATAATAAAAAAATTTACACCACCTCGAGATACCAAAGGTGGTAAGGAGCATTGCAAACATGACGCCAAGATGTTAGGCAAGCATTGACGTTATGGTGACAGGAATAGATAAGGCGGTGGTAACAATAAGAGTTGCTTTGAAAATCTACCACCTAGTCAAATTTCACGGTACTTTGACGGTAAGCCTATGCTCGTATTTTACGAGCTGCCTGGCAGGAAGGCAGGTCGCCTATTCTACAAATAGCCCGGGCCAACACGGGAAAAACATTAATAAAAAAATGTAGGTTTCAAATAAACCCAAAACCCTCCTTTTTTTAAAGCCGGTTAAATAATGACAAAAATATATTGTTTTCTCTCGTTTATTTAAACCAAGCATTATGCCCATTAAACGTTAAATTTGGCTGTCAGTTTTACCAAGTGAATTGCATTTGAATAAACATTAGCAAAATGTATTATATCGGTTTGTTACAAGCGTCAGTCAATATCTGACAAACTAGAACAAACCATCAGTCAATTCAATAGCTATGGTAGAACTGAAAGCAAAATCTACCGTATAATGGCACAAACGACAAGAATTGACGTACATCACGGTAGCCAAAGTGAAATGATAAGAGAATGATAAAACTAAAAAAATATATGATGGAAACTTCCAACGAAAATTGGTTCGAAATCTAGTAAGTAGTTTTTCTTTAATACGTCTTTTTTCTTAAGTTGTAAACCGCAACCACTGTATATACGAGTATGAACTACAACAACTTGGTCGCCTTTTTTTAATAAAGTTTGGATATCATCTCGTCGTATTACTAAAATGATACGAGTGTGTTCTGGGTATGTCTTACAAATTGTGAAAAATTTAAAAGTCTTATCACTGTAAAAATATACATAATATAGTTTTGAAACGACCTAAAAAATTTTACAGCCGCTTCCACTGCTTTTTTAGAAAGACGGTTAAAATATAAAAATGTTAAAGCAGTAGTGACGCGCCGAGACCGCGTAGATTTACATAAAGCTCCGTACTGGCAGCTTTCCCGCGGGATTACCATAAGCGCTTAATTATTTTGTTTATCTGACCACTAAACTGCTTCGACTCGAGCGGCCATGGATCTGAGCCAGAGCAAATGTACCAGCTGCGAACGTTTTGTGGCAATCATTCTATTACATATTATGTTCTTGGTATCTCTTCTTCTTTTCATAAACCAACAGAAAATTAAGTAACGTGACATTTTATGGAATAGGAAACCATAACGGTGGGTTTCTTGCTGTCAGGAGATAAGCATGGACCAGAGACATTTTATTCATTTTAAAACTAAGAAATAATAAATCCGTAAAGTATGTTCAAGCGCATATCCGCTAAAAGTTAGAGGTAGAAGAACAACTTGGGCATCCACCATTGGCCTCAGTTACTTACGAACGCACGCAGAGACGTCAATTACCTTTTAATCAGTCATCAAGTCGACATATTTTATATTTATTATGTATTATATTCCCATGTCATAAGTGGTAAATCTATTAACTACAGGGCGCTTATTAAATCTCGGAAAATGTTTTGTTTATTGAAAATTTTACCAATGAACATATTTCATATAAATTGAAATAGAGATCTCTTGGAAACAACGCCAACATCTGACCACTAGTCAAAACCCAATAGTCAAATATTTTATTTAGTATATAATGCAATTGAATATTGAATTAGACTACAAAGGCTGTCATAAAGCTGATCGAATTTATAAAAAAATCATAGTAATGACTGGAGAGCATGGGGAAGAATTTTCATTACTCGGAATACTACAAATAAACTTGAAGCATTTGAAACTACAAATAAACTTGAAGCATTTATCGTAGTCACTTGATTGAATTTTATTATATTCTTCATATAGAACCGAAGCAAAAGTAATTGTGAACAATTGCATTTATAAATTTCATTTTATTTTTGAACTACAGAAACCTACTTGTTTTTGCAGCAAATTTCTTATTTTTATAAGCCGAAACTATATTTTTCTAATAATTTTAAATTAAAAAATTAAATCTGTTACTCCGTTTTCAACTTATTGCATCACGAAAAAATCGGGATTCATTTTTAATAACATAGATCATAATGCAAATGAATAATTGTGATCTGTGGTATTTAATACGGCTTTAAATAATTTTAATTGTATTTTTGTATTTTAAGTGACGCGCAAAAACCGCATGGATTAGAGGCTTTAGTGAAAAGCTTTGCACTGACAGCTATCCCGCGGGATTAAAATACAATTTAATTATTTTGTTCATCCCACCACTATTATCAAACTGCTGTTTAACAAAAATATTCGTCACCTGTATATATATAACAGATTCAAGGGGAAGGTTTATATGTATCATAGCAAAGAAGTTTGTCCACCCGTGCGAAGCTGGGACTCATTACTAGTGCAATATAATTCATCATAAATCATTTGACTATAAAGAAAATGAAAAATAACGGATTAAACACAATACCCTAAAAATACGCCTAATTAGGTTATATAACAATGTTATAAAATTGTACTGAGCCAGTAGACACAAAGCGACGTGACACGGGTCGTTCTAATGTGTAACACAAAGGTTTGCACACATGACTAGAAGAGGCTAATTAACAATCAAAAGATGTGCTTGTTGGAGGTACGAAAATGTTTTATGGTAAATTTGGGGTTTCTCTGTGCTTCTGACAAAATTATAAAATATATTTAAATCTTATTGTAGACTAGTCTTTGAAACAGCCTTTCTAAAACGGTTTTCTGTAATTCAATAAAAAAAGTCTTAAAACAAATTTAAAGGCTCATTGAACACGCGTTTTACTAAACGGGTTAAAAATTGAATTTCCAACCAATAGCATTCCGATACGTCAAACATGTTTAGCATGTTAATAATTAGATGTCATTTTAAAATACTGCTTAGCTGAACGGGCGTTTAAATATTCTTTGTAGCGGAGGGGTTTGTAAAGGTATCTTCATGCCCATATCCCCGAAGATGATGGCAGAGGCACAACCAAGGCACCCACGACTAGGCGAAGACACAGAGTCCCACAATGTGATAGGTGACAAGCTTATCACCAATCGGGCATATGTCCAATCCCGGTCAATTTATCCCGGTTATTTTTTTAAGAAAATTTAAAATATACATTTTCTTTTTTTTGCCCTACCGGGACCTCAAGAAGTCAAGTCTGACGCAGGACCGCGAGACCACAGAGGTTTGTAAAAGGAGGGATAGTAAAGTATTTAGAAGACACCATCGCATCAACGAGCATTGGCTATTACTTACCAATAGGCAACTGAACTGTTTTTTTTTTAATTATAAAAGCTTATTTTGATGGCAGATGACAGTAAAGAATCATATGGCTCTCCTTATAGTGAAAGACACTCGTGGAATGAAGACACCATAGATGTTATAGGTGAGTCGCTATCCCAAGGTTTGGATCTTAGATCTAATGCGCAAGTCTACTATTTACTTACTTCTGTGGGTCGGATTATAACACTCTACATAATACGCTACCACTAGTCGTAAGTAATAATAGGTACAAAATGAATGTCTGTATTTTCTACTGTTTCTGTGGTCTAGCGGTCCGGCGTCCTATTTGACTTCCTGAAGTCCCAAATTCGATCCCCGGGTCGGGTAACAAAAAAATAGTAAATGTCTATTTTCAATTTTCTTTTAAGAAATAACGTTGCCCAGGGTTGGATATGCTTACACGGGTGCTTGGTTGGCGACAAGCTTGCCACCTGTCACATTGCAAGACTTATAAGTTTCGAAGGCCCTGGTTGAGCCGCCGTCTGAGGTAGTCTTTTTCACAAACTATACATGAATTTAATATTTAATTAACTTCTTTAACTTTTACTTTTACCTTGGATTTTTTTATGATATTGGAAGGCAAACAAGAAGACGGATTTCCTGATGTTAAGAAATTCAGGTCGGCTAGAGACACCAAAGGTGGTGCGTTGCCAATCTGAGGCTGGGATGCTAGGCCTCGAGCAAAAGTAAGTTTACCGGCTACCTTACCTTACCTCGCTGCTAAACTTTACCACCTAGTCAGATGTCACGGTGTTAGTGAGGGTAAGCCTATGCTCGCCTTATACGAGCTCACTGGCCAGGAAGTCAGATGGTCTATTCTACAAAGGAGCTCGGCCCAACTTGGGGAAACTCAACTATGTTGTGCCTGATCTCCTGTGTAGGGTAGATCAATGCTAGAATATCTGGCAGCTGGTTAAATTATTACCACTGGTGGTAGAGAGATGTGCAGTTTCTTGTCCGGGTAGGGGTCCACTGCCTTACCTCTGCTATATCTAATGACAGTGTTTGATACTGTCACGTTCCGATCTTGAAGGTAGAGCAAGCGGAAGACTTGAACATGGGGCACATTAACATCCTAACCAAAAAACATCAACGCACGAATAATGTCTATGGTGGTTGTCTATCGACCACAGTTGTCTCTTAATATTAGTTAAAAGTAGTTATTAGTTACCACTTGTTTATTTGCTAATTAATCTTATAAAAATGAACTTTCGTTTACAACGATTCCAGAATAATATAATTTCAGATTCAACTAAAAAACACGAGGAAACATAAACACAACTGGATTGAGTCTCCTACTTCTTAACACAGTTTCAAAATCACATTAAGGAATGAATGAGGTAAATTTTCCTTGTCAAAAGGAGGCTGAGGTCATGAGCCTATTGCGTATGGGGTTATATATCATATCCTCCTTGTTATCCTGTTCGTTTGCATATGGGGTTATATATCTTATCCTCTTAACTAAAACAGGACAATGTTCAGCACTGATGCTACGGCAGACGTCAGTCAGTCAGTAGTCAGTTGAAATTAAATACATATTCATCATAAAATTCAACTTATGTACATCATTATTACTTATCATACGTTTTAATATTTTTAAAAAATGCCATGTCAAATAATAAAATGTTCAATACTAATTTTCTGTCATATAAGCAGTATAAATTTAATTAAGTTCCTCTTCAAAGCCCTGTTGAGGGTCAATAGGTACTCCAGAGAGTTCCCCATTTCGCACAAAAAGGGGTATATAACTTGAAAGTTATTTCCGGGCTGTCTCCGGGATTTTATAGTAACATTCCGGACAGATCGTCATGTTGAAGTATTAAAGGCGTGTTCACACTGAAAAAGTTGCCTGTAACATTTCCAATTTGAACAAAAAATAAACGAAATTGAACATATTACGTTACAATAAATAAGAAGAAAATAAACTCATTTGCAGCTAAAACCTGGACAGAATACATATAAATCTAGTGCGTTACCGAAGAAATTAATTAAAAAAGTAACATTTAGATATGAAATTTATTTTTTGAATGAAAATTAAAACTATATGTACATAATTAAATAATTACTTTAAATAAATATTAAAATATTTGCAAACCACAATGTGCTAGAACATGTTGGAAAGCTTAAACAATTTTGTAACAACTCCAACACTCATATTCCGCAAATAAATATATTTTCTTTTCTTTATTTCTTTCTTTCTAAATAATAAAAAAATACATTATTAAAAATAAATTAATTGTAATAAAAATAAAATCGAAAGTAGGAGTACAAAAAAAATAAACTCAAGACAGATAGATTTTTTTTCTAATCAATAGTGTAGTATCAATAAATGTGGAAACTAAAAACTTCCAACTTAACTAACCTAAGTTAGGTCATATAATTTTAATTTTCTGTGACACAAAAGAAATCCTTACTGTTACGAGCATATTACGACACAAGTGAGGGGAACTTCACAGAATATTGTTAGTTATAACAAAAAAGATCGTCACCACGACTGGCATGGGTTTTACATGGCACACCGGTATGAGAATTTGGATTTTTAGCTATCATATCTAAACGTAAAAAAATACTATTTTGACTTATACATTTTTCAAGATGCTTAAAGCCTCTGCTGGTGGGATTATTGTCATACCAAATACATGTGTTGTTCCACGATATGCCGTGTCTAATAAATTTATCTCATTTTTATAGCCATAATATTTTATTTGTATTTGTAGTCGCTTCTGTGGTCTAGCGGTTCAGTTGTTGGACTTGACTATCAGCGGTCCCGGGTTCGAATCCCGGGTCGAGCAACAAAAAGAACATTGGGGTTTTCCAATTTTCTAATAAAAAAACGTTACTCGGGATTGGATATGTGTATGGCGATAGGCTTGCCACCTTTCACATTGTGGGACTTAGTGTCTTCGGCTAGTCGTGGGTGGCCTGGTTGTTTCTCTGCCTACCTCTTCGGGGGTATAGGCGTGAAGATACATATATTTTTGTAGAACGTTACCATACCACCACGTTAAAGTACCATAATCTATTGACATTCTGTAATAAGATCAAAATGGAAAGATAACATGAATTAATCGAATGATAATATGCTATGATAAACCACATCTTCTCACATATGATCTGCGATTCTTTCTATCATTTTTTCACCACATACATGATAGAAAATTTCATGTGTTTGCTTAAAGTTCACATATCACATTTTGTAATATGAAAGAGTCTATTTTAATATATTTCTATGTACTAGGTTCTAAAAAAAGTATAGTATACTTAATACTAGGTGCTAAATATTATATTAGATTAAAACGTCTACTCCATGCCTAGTAAAAATAAAAGTACAATTAATTACAATTAATTAAATTTGCCCTACAAATATCGAATCTAAACTGTGTTGACTAGGTGGTAGAGTTTCGCTGCGACTCGCCCGGATTGGTACCACTGTCTTACTTAAAACTCCATAACGTCAGTGCTTGCCATTGACATGTTCCGGTTCGGAGGATAAGGTAGTTGGTAAACATAATTTTGCTCGAGCCCCAACATCACGGTCTCAGGTTGGCAACGCACTATTACCACCTTTGGTACCTCTAGGCAACGTGAATTTCTTACCATCAAAAAATCTGCTTGTTTGCGTTCCAGTATCATAAAAATAAAAATATTCGTGAATAGGCAGATGATGCAGTGTGGAAGCGCCTTTACGAATTCGGTAGACTTGTACTTGTACAATATAAATATTATTTCGCAGCTGCCTTGATGGAATTATTTTATAAGTCCGTTAACCAATTATTGTATTTCCTTTATGATTCTAATCATTGATTGAATATATTTTTAATCTATTTTTGTGGAAAACATAATATCATGGTGAATATGACGGCATCATCGGGATATACATACGTATAGCTTAAAACAAATTCATCGTCTCTGTGGTCTAGTTACATTTTAGTTATGGGTTTGGTTAACATGTCGAGAAACTCAAAATTTGTTTTTTTCAATATTCTAATGAAAACAACATTGCGATTGATCACCTATCACATTTTCGGACAAAAGTACATTCGACTAATTGTGGATGAACTGGTTGTATCTCTCCCTACTTATTCCAAATACACAGGATAAACACATATAATCAGCTGAGCCCTTCAGCCCTTGTCAGAAGAAATAAGTCTTTTTAGTTGAAAAGATTTATTAAGATACTCCTTCATATTTTTGAATTATACTCGACATCCGGCCACTTTCGCTAGAAATATAACATTGTTGATGACAACGATTCAAGTGTACTCCAAATTTTTCAAATTAGTCTAAATGTTTCAAGATTAGATAAACTTTTTTTATTTTGTCACAAAATGAAAATAAATTATTTTATTACTTTTTTTGGAAAAAATGAGTGTCGTAGGTTGGTTGGTGCTCTTGAATAATACCCGAAAAATATTCCAAGATATCGAAGCCGAACCGACGGTGTAATATACTGATGTTACACATTCGGTTCGGCTTGCTAGATTAAGTACCATTTAATATAAGATAATTAAAGTAAAATAAAGTTAAGTATCTTTACGCCCATATATCCTAAAGGGTAGGCAGAGGCACAATCAGAGCACCCACGACTAGAGGGACAGGACCTCATAAAGTCAAGTCCAACACCGGAACCTCTAGACCACAGAGGCGATAAAATAATTATATTAAGAAACTATAAGTGATAAAATAATGTCAGCAAGAATCTCAAACCCAATTTGACAACCATTCATATCGTTACTTCCATTAAGGTGCTAGCTACACCCAGTGTAATACTTTTATGATGTCAAAAGTCTCAATTTGCTAGCATGTGTAACTTTTTACACTCTTTTATAAGAGAAAGAGTCTTCTGTATGTCTATTACGTTTCTTGTGATATAGTTAAAAATACTGAAGAATAAGGAAAGAATATCCTAAAAAATTTATTACTTTTCTAAGCTATGACAAAGATTTCTTTTAAAATATTAGCTTAAACAGTTTTAAAAAAAATGTTGGTCATTTTAAAAACATTTTGTGTTTACTTCGTAGTTGTAATGCATGGATTTTCGATTTCATCTCGATTTGAACTTGGTTGTAATGAGACCACCTTGGAAGTACGCTCTTTAAAGCAAAAAAAAAAAATTAAATCGGCTCAGAAATTATGGGTAAATCAATTATCAAAAAATATAATAATCGAAGATATAACTTTTCCTTTTACCGAATAAATTGTGAGTTTGAATTGTGAGTTTGAATATCTGTGATCCTTTTCGTAATAATGTATATAAATAACTCAAGGACGTTGTTCTGCTGTATTTTTTTGCTGTGATTCAGCTTCACTTAGGGTTATAAAAAATAAATGTTGGCCGATTCTCAGACCAAATCAATATGGTCACAAAATTTCATGAGAATCGGTCAAGCCGTTTCAGAGGAGTACGGTAACTAACATTGTGACACGGGAATTTCATATATAAGACTAGCAGTTTCACGCAGCTTCGTCTGCGTAACTTGACTTTTACTGCACCGATTTTGATGAAACAAAGCCTATGTCACTGAGGGATAATGTAGCATTTTAAAGGTAAAAGAATTTTTGAAATTGCTCCAGTAGTTTTGGAGCCCATTCATTTCGAACAAACAAACATAAAATCAAACATTTTCTCTTTATAATATTAGTATAGATGAATCCCCATTTCGCGTAGACATCGCATCGCGCCTAAAAGGATAGACTATTTTTGCTAATTATTTTTTGTTGTGTTGATTACCGTCCGGATTATTGAACAGAAAAACGGGAAAGTTACCGGGAAAACGGGAAAAATAACATATTTATGCTTTTTATATATAAACTGTGGCAGTTAAACGATATGAATATGATATGATAGTATGCAATGTCAAAAGATATGAAGTTTGAAGGGTCGGCTAGTTACATATAAAAATGAATCTTCAATTTGTATGGTCATCGCATCATGCCTGAACGGGTGAACCAATTTTGTTGATTCTCTTTTTGTTTCTTTTGTCGTTTTAAAGAAAAGTTTTTGTGAGAATAGAAAAACCGCGAAATGTGCAGAGAAAATAAAATAACAATACTGTATTTTTTCCATATTGTTAATTTCAAAATATATAGATATTACAAGACAAGCATATAATTTGCTTACTTTGGGGTTAGATTCAATTTGTGTGACTTGTCCTGGTTTATTATTATTATGTTTGCAAAATAACTGAGAAGAAACAACTTTCCGTATTAAATTCAAAAACATATTATACTGATAAATACTGTTAAAAGTAGCAAAACTACGCGTTGGTTTCCTATGCATACATATAAAAATAAAACAAGTATTTTCACGCCCATATTCCAGAAGTGATAAGCAGATCAGAAACTAGAGAACCTATGACTAGCCGAAGACACTAAGTCCCACAATATAATAGGCGACAAGCCTATCGCCAACCGGGCACATATCCAATCCCGGGCTACGTTATTTTTATTAGAAAATTGAAAATGTACATTTTCTAATTTTTTTGTTGACCGACCCGGGGTTCGAACCCAGTACCTCAAGAACTCAAGTCTGACGCGGGAACGCTAACCACAGAGGCGATATCAAAAGAATCTGCTTATTATTAGCTTATAAAACTTTTTATAGCAGTCATAATATATGTAGGTCAATTTAAAAGCATCCGGTTCAAAAGGCTTATATTCTATGTCATCAACAATTTTATAATTTAACCGGGAGTGAACGACTTTCCGGGTATAATTCAATGGCCCTAACCTACAGAGGCGGACTGCGTTTTATGTAAAGTATAGTGATGAGTTGCTTAACCGGTGCCACTCGATCCGTCCCCCATTCATATGCAGATTACCGTGGAAGCCTTTTTATGGGTGACATGTTTCAGTTATGATATGGAGATAGATTTTCATACTTTCATACCCCTATTTTATCTATTTAGTCGTAAAGTGAACTTATCTTAGTACCATCTATCTGAAGTATTTATTTTAGGAATTGCATGCGATTTTTAACTTTTTATGAGTTTTTATGGAATAGGAAAGATAACATATTCATTTTACGAAATTTATGCGATTTCGAACACTTTAGTGGATAGAAGTGGATCTTTTAATGGGAAGAGTAATAAGTGGTCTATCCACAGCAGATTAAACGGAGCCCCCGTTTATTTTTTTTTGTTATTGGAAGGCAAACAAGCAGACATATTTCCTGATGGTGAGAAATTAATGCAGCCTTAAGACTCCAAAGATGGTAACGTTGTGTTGCCAACTTGAGGCTAGGATATTTGGCCTCGAACAATAATAAATTTATCGGCTACCTTATCCTCCGAACCGGAACACATCAACGGCAAGCATTAACGTTATGGCGCTAGGAATAGGTAAGGCGGTGGTACCAATGCGGGTAAGTCGCTGCGAAACTCTACCACCTTGTCAGATGTCACGGTGTTAGTGACGGTGAGCCTATGCTCGCTTTTTACGAGCTACGTGACAGGAAGGCACATGGTCTACTTTGCAAAGAAACCCGTAGCAACAAGGAGAAAATGCTGTTATTATAATACTTTCAATTCTTTGAAAAATACAAACAAAAAACTAACAAATCGAACGAAAGAATCATATGAAAGCATCGACCACGCGTTCCTGCGGTTATAGCTATACGTATAGAACGTGCAGATGTTGGGTTGCCTGTTATTTATCTAGCTTGCGAGGTATAAACAGATATGTCGGTTCCAGTTATTTCACGGGATTGGATAATTGAAATAAAAATCAACATATGCGCAGTTTTACTCCAAAACACATTGATATAGGGTTGCCTGCAAAAAATCGGAATGAAGAGAAATCATTTTTTTGCTAGTGTCTAGCGTACACGCCTAACTACATCGACCAACGCATTTGTATGATGAACATTTCGACCAGAACCCAGACCCGGGGGTGTTTATTAAATTTATTCTGGTATTTATTTAAGTAGTGTATTAGAATCGTTAAATAACACCCATGACACAAGCATATAATTTGTTTACTTTGGGGTTAGATTCAATTTGTGTGACTTGTCCAGGGATTAAAAAATATGTTTTAGTCTATAATGGACTCGGTTTAGGTCGAGGTAGGTCGATCTTCTACTACGGGCCTACAAATTGATGAAAACTATCATATCTTTTAAGTTGGATTAAACTTGAAATATATAATAAAATCGGTTATGTACTTTAGGAGTCAATCGGGGAAAAACAATAATAATTCGCATTATTATAAGATACTAGAAATATTTATAAGATATACTTGTAATTATTATCATGATGCAGAACTACTATCGTACATAAAATAGTTGAAATAATAAATATAAAGAAATATAATGTCTATATATAGTACACTAAACAATGTCCTAAAAC
The DNA here is from genome assembly GCA_002245475.1 of Calephelis virginiensis. Taxonomy (NCBI): domain Eukaryota; kingdom Metazoa; phylum Arthropoda; class Insecta; order Lepidoptera; family Riodinidae; genus Calephelis; species Calephelis virginiensis. The sequence continues at coordinate 28,477 of NJDC01005191.1, forward strand.
AATTGCAGACGCTTAAAAAGATGCAACTGCATCCTAAAAAAAGACTTGGAAATATTAATAATCATATTAAAATCAAGTCAAAAGTACTTGAAGACAAAAGAATTCTTTTTAAAAATGTATAACAATTCATAAAAAGTAACACCAAAAATGCAAATTACTTGTAAACAACTGAAGACTAATTGAAGGAAGTCGTTTCTAGACAACAGAAAAAATAAAGACCTATTTTAATGAAAGTTTTGGTCATTCGTCACTTCTTGGCAGTGTTATGTTTCATATTTTAGATTAGGATGGCCGTTTAATTTAGATAAAACAAGTATAACATCACAGGCACCGGTTGGCGACGAACTATCAAAAAAAGGGAACTTCACGCCCATTTTCCCGAAGAAGTAGGCACAATCAGAGGCACCCACGACTAGCCAAAGACACTATGTCCCACAATGTGATAGGTGGCAAGCATATCGCCAAACAATGGGCACATATCGAATCCCTGGCAACTTTATTTTAATTCGAAAACTTAAAAATACACATCTTCTAGGTTTTTTTTTGTTGTCCACCCCGTGGATCGAACCTAGGACCTCAAGAAGTCAAGTTCGGCGCCAGACCGCTAGACCACAGAGGCGAAGGTATCAAAAACTTTAATGTATTATGTATTCCTTATCATCAGGAAATCCGTACGCATAAAAATCTTCTAAAGCATCATGGCAAAACAAATTTATTTTCCATCGATTATTAAAAAATAATGTCGGAATCGTATTTCTTTCACGAGTTACGAGATATTTCTTCCGTTTGTAAAGTTCTCCAGTGATTGTTCATTATAAAAAGGTAATTCAAACGCTTTTGTGATTATTATTTCGCATTGATCGGGCTTCCTCGTGTACAAACAAACCGTCTGTCTTTCAAGTATAAGTAGAAAATGTTTGCGAACAAACTCACAGCTTTCCTGATAATAAAAAACATTTATTATAAAAAAAAGTATCTTCACGCCCATATCCCCGTAGAATTAGACAGAGGCACAACCATGGCCCCTTGACTAGCTGAAGACACTAAGTCCCACAATGTGATAGTTGGGTTGGCTAGCCTATCGCCAATCGGGCACTTAAATCCCATACCGGGTAACGTTAATTTAATTAGAAAATTGAAAACAGTGCTTAAAGTTTAAAGTTTTATTTAGTTTAATTTACATATAATAAACAATAAACAAAACTACAATTGCAAAGAATGTTTGTTGCAATATAAACTCTAATATTAATGTTATTTCACAGAATAGTCCGTCTGATATTACTCTCAATTTGAATGCATGCGTTGACTTTTATGTAACCGCAGAAGAATTCATTTCGCTTATCCACAACCGCAGCCACTTCATTTTAGTCTTTGTATCGGGTACAGTGTATTAGAGTTTTTGCTGATTCAACCGCCGGCTTTATTGCTTTCGGTCACATTTTTTTAATTAAAATGAAACTCTGTGGTTGTTTCGTCTCAGTTTTTAGACAGTTGGGATAGTTAAGCAATCTTGTTTGATGCAAAATACAATTAAGTTCTAGCCCTATGGATATATTACTAACCCCTTCTTTAATTTTTGGCATAGGCTTGAGCATTTGAATTCAAGTTCAATAGATTGGTATCGAATTCTTACTCGATTTCGCAAAAGTGTGTTAATCTATTCTCAAAACGCGATAGCAAAATTTTTTCATGCTAAACCACACAATACCTAAGCTATTTTTCTAATAAAAACTTGTACACTTCAATTGGACAAAGACATACAAAATGCTACCAAAATTGATCAGTACCCTATCCTTTCAATATAATAAATTTGAAAGTTTGTCTGTTTAGTATTTTAAACTTAAATCGTCGCGAATTAATAACATTTTTAATTATTTATACGGGATACTCACGATCTCTTTTTATTTTATTTGTCGATATTTAGGCCTAGTTTGCCACGGCCACGTGACCATGGCCTATGCAACTAGGCCGATCCCGTATAAATAATTAAAAATGTTTGTCTGTTTCTTTGTTACTCCTTCATGCAAAAACTGCTGAACCGATTTTCATGAAATTTGGTACAAACATAGAGCTTGGATTAACACGTAGGATAGTTTTTATCCCAAAACAATGTTCCCGTAGGACCACGCTGGCAACAGCCAGTTCAATATATTATAAGAAGATAGATAGAATAATTATTATGAAAAAACTGTCTGTTTTAAATCTCAATTTTGCCAAAATGCCATTACATACTTATGCTTACTTAACTTATATTGCAATTTTAACAACTTAGAATATTTTCCCAAATAAACGGAAAAAATAATATAAGATATGTTTATTTTAGCACTTGCCCTGTACTTGGGTTAAACTTCTATACATTTTAAAAATTATCAATCTGTATACATACCTATAACAAAAAAGAAACAAATCTAAATCTACATCAAATATATTTTTTTGTCGTGAAATGGTCGTTTTGACTTTTTGTGCGAATCGTTAAATAAGCCAAGTAATTACGTATTACACTGCCTGTTCAAGGACAAAACGTTAGTTGTGACGGAAAAGCGTTTCATTGCATTAACTCCACACATTTTAAAATATGCGTGGATTTTGGAGGGGGTGTTTCGAAAACCGTAGACGACTTTATGATACCATGCCCTAGCAATACTTTTTGTAAACAAACAAATCAATATGAATGCGAATTCCAAATTAATCCCAGTCCTCTTGAGCAAAAAATAGAAATAACTATCGAGTCAACGACGTCTGATGTTATCATTGATGATGTAATGGGAATAATACCTCTGCACAATGTCAACAAAAGCGAGCTATCAGAAATATATTACAATTATATAAGCACAACGACTGAATACATTACTGAGGCAGCAAGGATAGAGACAACAGCTGCAAGTTTTTAGATTCTTACAAAAAATATCAATACTACGGAACAAAAGCATACAACAATCGAAAATCAACTACACGAAGTCTTAAGTTTCAATAAATTCACCAAAGTTAAAGATAAGAACGCGTCAACGTCTCTTAATATTAGCGATGGGAATATTCCAATAGAAAAAAAAATGTTGCTACGTAGTGAAAACAGGACGTCTACCCTCAAAACGAGGGTTATTACAAATTTTTGTCTGTCCGCCTGTTTACGTTACACGCAAAAACTACAAAACGGACTTTTACCAAATTTTGTATAGTATTAACTTCATAGTCCGGATCAACATTGGGGATAACTTTTATCTGATGGAAAATATTTCGTAACTACGAAAAATAAGTGGTCTGTCATAAATACGAAAGCATCAGCATATGTACGAATTCACAGGCAATAGCTATTACATAAATAAATATATTATATAGATCAGAGATTTGTAAATTCAAGAGCCAATTCTAGAGCCAATTCAAAATGACAAACGGCTACGTATTAAACAATACGGATACAAATTCCCACAAATTACATCAAAATACAATTAATCCTGTTCTAAAACCAAATCTTTGGATAATGTTGACAAATAATGTTTCAAGTAACCTTCACTTTGAAGAATTAAAATCATTAAACTCGACTAAACCTCATTTAGGTTTAGAAGTTGACGTAGTGGAGAGACAATATTCATTGAATTAATAAGCTTATCCATCAAAACGGCTTACGCAATATTCTTTGATGTGATTCCGATCAGTTTGCCAACAAATACAGGGAATCGTTTGTAAGGCCCTAAATTGGTATACATATATCTATTTATCGTGAACAGAGTTATTTTAATAGTGGTTCTGTTGAATCTAACTATATTTTGAAAAAGGAATGTGTTATAAGTGTGATGTGTTTTATATGTGTGCATGTCAGTCTGTGGCTTCATAACTTTTGAACCATGGGACCAATTTCAATACAAAATTTTCTTTAAAAGTTGACGTGGTCTAAATAGTTTTTTAGAAACATTAAATATAAGCTATTGAGGGGACTATTTTTGACTTTACTCTTATGTTTAGTTTTTTCATGTTAGTCAAAATTTTTATAGTCGCCTCTATGATGTAGTGTAATAAATTTTAATATCTTGTTGATAATGCTATCCTGTATGGTGCGCCATCTGTGATTTTTTATCGTTATCGTCAATATATTTGTTTGTGTGTGTCAAATGCATGGTAGTGTGGGTAACGTTTTATATATTGATTTAATGTACTTTATAAGCATAATTATTGAAAAATATTAGCGTTCTGCACTTCTCCTACACATAAACTAAAAGTGTGCCAAACTTTATGCTCCTGCGTCCGCACAATTTTTGTAAAAAGGGGTCCAAAGTTTTGACATCACGAATTAATATATAGATTCCACCCCGAAACCAATAAACCTCGTAGCAAAAATAAAGCAAGAACATCACTATCGTAGTAGGGTCAACACATAAGCTTTTAATGTGGCGAGCTTACAAATAACGTGAAACTACATTGTAGTTACAAAGTGCACTTTTTTATCTCCGTAGCTGTAAGGGTCGTAATGAAACCCAGCCTAATAATGTTCAACGCTACCAAATAAACATGGTCTAGCTCTCATCCCTCTACAAGCGCCTAATAAAAGCTCTGAGCTAACAAAAGCTTTGCTACATTTGATACGAAATTCACGCCACGAGAACAAGTAAACTTTAAAGAACAAAATCTAAAATGTGGTAGACTAGGTTTAGACTTTTGGTAATCCAGACTCAAATATCAAAAAATTTTGACTAAATATTAAAAGATGCAATAGTTATTCTAGCATACAAATAAATTACAAATACTATCTAAACCCAAAAAATAAGCAAAGTAGGTATAATAATTTTACTAATTTTTATGATGTAGGAAAGCAAACAATCAAACGAATTTCCTGATGGTAAGAAATTCACGCCACTAAGAGACACCAAAGGTGGTACTGGTGCGTTGCCAACCTGAAGCCGGGATGTTAGGCGCCGAGCAAAAGTAAGCTTACCGGCTAACTTACCCTCCGACCACGTTAATGGCAAGCACTATCGTTATGGCGGTAGGAATAGGTAAGGCAGTGGTACCAATCCGGGTGAGTCGTTGCGAAACTCAACCTAGTAGGATGTCAAGGTGTTAGTGAAGGTAAGCCTATGCTCGCGTATTACGAGCTGCCTGGCAGAAAGGCAGATGGTCTATTTTGCAAAGGAGCCCGGACCAACACGGGGTAAGATAACTTTTGGTCTTCAAAATGTAATTTAATAATTTATATATGATATATTATTGCTCGCTGTTGTAAATGCGACCAACGAGAGTTAAACTACTGATTTTTCATACCACTCTCATTTCCCAGTGTTGGTCCGGGCTCCTTTACTGAATAGACCATCTGCTCTCCTGCCAGATAGCTTGTAAAAGGCGAGTAGGTATAGGCTTACCGTCAAGTGACATCCTACTAGATGGTAGAGTTTCGCAGCGACTCGCCTCGATTGGTACCATCACCGTACCTATTCCTGCTGCCATAACGTCAGTGCTTGCTGTTGACGTCTTCCGATTCGGAGGATAAGGTAGCCAATAAACTTACTTATGCTGGAGGCTTAATATCCCGATCTCAGGTTGCCAAAGCACCATTGCCACCCTTGGTGTCTTTAGGCGGCTTTAATTTCTTATCATCAGGAAATCAGTCTGCTTGTTTGCTTTCCAATATCATAAAAAAATTGACAAAATGTACACTTAATTATTCAACTCTGGCTTCTATAAAGTTCTATTCTTTCTATTATATGTGTACATCGGTTCAAAGGCAAACAAAACTGTGAAAGATGAGCATTACCACACGCTGAAACTGTTTATTGTATTCTATACTGAGTATTATGACAAACCGTGTTGTTGAAATTACTCACGAATATGTGGTTGAGTAGTTAGAACTCTGTATTGAAACCTGATCCTCTTCAGTGCAGAGTTTACTGAGTAAACTGTCTTCTAGGTACAGGATGTTGCGAATAATATAATTTTTTTAACATTAATTCAGGTGACACTTGACACTTACTTAGTAAGGTATTTTGACCAATTTCGAAAAAAGGAGGAGGTAGTACGTACTAATATTATGTATATTTTTTTGCATGTAAATGAATTCCTAATTCATTTGTGAACCAATTTTAGATTTTTTTTATTTAAAAGAACTAAATTCCAAGGTGGTTCCATCGTTACTGAATCACGATGTAAATCGAATGAAGTACTCAATATTTTATGCATTTTGACATCATAATATAGTAAGGGAAGTCGTTTTAAGCACTTTTACTACTCTTCAATTTATGCTATTTAAATCTAGATAATCCTTGCACAATTGGCAAGATTTGTACCTACCTAGTACGTGTCTGTATTACAAGTGCAGTCAATCAGACTATGTGGTGGAGCTCAGTAACGACAACGAGAAGAAAATGTAAACAGGTAATGACGATTGGAGCTGTTTATTATCAATATTAATTATACTATAGACGCAAAAAACTCTCTATGTTTCTCATACACAAATGTTTGAATTTATTATTGGAACTCGTCTTTTGATTCGATTATTAGACCTAAATCTAGAATCTTAACTAATACATTCTCAAAAATGTTACAACTATTAAGTTTTTTATACTTAAATACTTTATGAAATTTTTGGCAACTGGCATTGCAATAACAGCTACCTCTTATTACAAAGCTATCATATTCTGCTAATATGTCTATTGTTCTATATAAAAAAGTGATGTCTTTTTTAAACAGCCTGTATATATCAAGACGGTATTTGTCGTTGAATACGATTGCCTCACGTAATGAAAGACAAGAACGTATGTAGAATGTGTTTGTTGAATTCAAATGTGCCACGTAAAGAGAAGGGCTAATTAACATCCGGTATTTATTTAACGAATGCGGTTTCGTATTCAACTTTCAATTTATAGCACTGTTTATTTATTCTCTTTGGAACGCCGAAAATAAACACATCCATAATTTTTTACTGTTTTATATCTGTTTCAATTTGAAGTGCTTCAAATAATGGATTTTCAAATGAGAAAATGTTTATAACAAATACGTTATATTGCTATTGGGGTAAATATTATCAAATTGTATTTTTATACTTGCACTAGCGACCCGGCCCAGCTTCACAAGGTATCCTTTGAACAATTTGTTAGTGCTTCGATAGTAAAGTGTACGCACCAGTAGCTTAATGGTACGGTACTGCGTGAGATCCCAGATTTAATTTTAAGTAAGGTTACCCAAATTAAAACCAACACCTACCTACACACCACACTACACCTACGCATAAACTACACTCCACAACTAAAACCAAGCAAAAGGTAACCTCAGACGTTATGGTGACATTAATAGGTTAGGCCCCAGTATTAACTTATTCAAACACGTCATCATAATTAGACTCCTAGCCGTTATGGTAGTCTAACATACTAATTTCGTGTTTTATAAACTGACTGGCAGGTGGATAGAAGTCAGTCGACTGGGCATGTAGTAATAAATTTTCTACACACCTGTATATAGTAGAGACAACCAAAAGTAATAAACTGACGCTAGCACCGTGACAACAAACTTGATGGTAGTCAGAAGCGCTCTGTGTCAACTTACCTAATTTACTATAAACCACATTGTATTCGTAACACACATTGTATATTGCAACTTATCTTTCTATATACATATGAAGGAATCTTGCTTTGCTTAACTATGTTTCAGAATTATGAATAAACATTTTCTAGGTGGTAGAGTTTCGCAGCGACTCGCCCGGATTGGTACCACTGCCTTACCTATTCCTGCCGCCATAACGTCGTGACGTGTTCCGGTTCGGAGGGTAAGGTAGCCGGTAAACTTACTTTTGCTCGGGGCCTAACATCCTGACCTCATGTTGGCAACGCACCATTGCCATCTTTGGTCTCTAGGCGGCGTGAATTTCTTACCATCAGGAAATCCGTCTGCTAGTTTGCCTTCCTATAACATGAAAAAAAAACATAGTAGAAATAATTCGCAAAATATAGGAGGCAGACTAATCTCTTCGTAGTATGTAGCGCTTCTACTACGCAAAGTTATATTAAAAGCAATTATTCCTAAATCACAGTAGATACATTGTATAGCAGTGAATCGTAGACCGCAATGTAGCTCCTCGTAGTGTGTAGCAACTCTACGACGCAAATAGCTTAACTTGCCTAGTAGATATACTACATATTATTATGCGTTGCTTAAGCTAAGGTCTAGATTTCGTGTAGACGAAGACTGCTTGACCCAAGGCACGCGGGCCACACTAAGGCCCCCTCTACGCCGTAGGCAATTATAATAAATAAAGTTATTTTTTCACTTTGGCCGTACAATTAAACTACCTAAACGCTAAGGCTGTAGTTAAGTTAATCTTTTGCGAAAATTCACTCTATTTGTGGATCTATTAATATGATTAAAAGCCTAATCATAGGCTTGACGCACTTATAACATCTATGGTATCTATAGTCCTCAATTATCTCTTACCAAATTAGATGTGTGTTTGTTCACTGTCTCATCATATAACATTTAAAAGATCACCTTAATAACTATTAACACGAAGCTATTTTATATTTATTAACATGACTTTTATTATTACTTATGTTATTTTATATTCGGCTAGTCGTGGGTGCCCTGGTTGTGCCTCTGCCTACCCGTTCGGGGATATGGGCTTGAAGATATTTTTTTTTATTAACATGAGTTAGAGAATGTAAATTTAATTTTCCGCAACACATGATAATTTTGCTGGGATAGATTACGTTAAACACCATTACGAATATACAAACTTAATTGAAGTGATACTTCTTTTGGCGTGGTTGGGAAAAATGATGAGAGTGAATTTTTACGATGCGCGCGCACACCGACAGATAAATGTGACAGTCTAAAATTAGTTGCTTCCGACAGAAAAAAAGCAACACCCTGAATTTAGTTGCGAACCTTTTTATTTGGTATTTTTGGGTTGTTACGCCAAAGAAGTATAACTTCTTACGTGCGCACATGAGTACAGACACTCTTTTTTTTATCCGTAGACACTTCCATTGTATATCACAGATTCCAGTGTATGCATATCTATAACAAATACACAGTTGCCACGAATAGAATATACATGGCACCATAAATTATTAGGCCATTTTAGTAATAGTAGAACAAATAAGTATTTTTTAACCAGGATTTAACTACGCTCTCAGATTATTACTTCCATCTACCTTTTCTGTCTAAACTGTGCTCACCACTGTCTTTCCTAGATCATAACGAATTCTACTTTGCTCATTTAAAACAGGAAAATCCTGAATGTCTGAACTGAATTTCTGCATATTTTTTCATCAGTTTCTTTTCTGTTATTTTTATATTATATAATATTCTTTTTCAAATTTATTTCCCATGTGGTATATTATTTTTGCAACCCCACAATCATCTTGACTGTATTTGCTGACTGGTTGATAATGCTGTGTGGCATCACATTATTTATGCATAAAACATTTGTGCAATATTTATGCATAAAAAAATAATGCCCTAAGTTTAAGACGGATAATTCACAACTAATGATACCGTGAACTTAATTCATTCGTAAAATTTTCGAAGCTTCTCGGAAACTCGCCCATATGAACAGTTAGCATGCGGTTAATCAAAACATCAGTTATCTGTGATATTATGACATATAATCCAACAGTAAATATCAATATAGAATCAATACCGATCCTCTCAGGAACATGGAGTGCAATAAACCACAGCGGGATTAACAGATATTTCCCCGGGGCAATTTCAATTGATCAAAATAGAACTTTTAGACTTTTCACAATATTTTCTATATTGTGTACAAAATTGTTTTAGAAACTTGTGATATTTCCGAATGATTATAGTGCAGGAGGCAAACGGGTAAGTTGGTGGACCTGAATAATCGCAAGAATGAAGCTGGTCTTTCAAGAATATTAAATACGCTAACTTAAATTCCTACTCGTATCCATTTTAAAAAAAACTGCCAAATGTAAAACGTTACACAAATATTTTGGTTTTGATAAAGGAATACCACTCATCAAGGCGGTGGAAACATAAAAGGCCTGATGCGGTTTCTAAACGTTAAAATTAGCGCGAAAGATCAAATAAAACAATTCCGAGGATACGAAGTGAGGCTACAATACTATACCCAATAATATAATATTCCTGCCGCCATAACCTCATGACGTGTTCCGGTTCGGAGGGTAAGGTAGCCGCTAAACTTACTTTTGCTCGAGGCCTAACATCCCGGCCTCAGGTTGGCAACGCACCATTACCACCTTTGGCGTCTCTAGGCGGCGTGAATTTCTTAACTTCAGGAAATCCGTCTGCTTGTTAGCCTTCCCACATCATAAAAATATATAGTATCACCTGCGAACAGTAATAATACCTTGCATTTCCGTAAACATCCATAATTTCACATTATGTCATACATATCTTGACGCCAAGTCCTTTGTGGGTCAGGCAGAGAGTAGGCAATAATCATGACATAGCAAAGCGTAACGACTTCACTATATATTTGATAAGGTTGTCTCATATAAAAAAATATTCGAATCGCTGATTTTGTACTATTGATTTTTGTACTTGATAAAACTTTATTGTTAATGTTCCGGCAGTGTAGGATCTGTCATAAATACAATAGTCATTCACACTAGTAACATTGCATAGTTTAATTTTAGTTCAAAAGTTTAAAAAGACCGCCTCGTTGGTCGAGTGGCTAGCGTACTCACCTAACTACATCAACTTACCGCAAGGCTCGGGTTCGATTCCAGACGGGGGCAGGCATTTGTGTGATGAACATTTAGATGTCTGCATTTCCGGGTCTGGGTGTTTATTAAATTTATTCTGGTATCTATTTAAGTATTTCTATGTATTAGTATCGTTGACTAACACTCATAACACAAGCATATAATTTGCTTACTTTGGGGTTAGATTCAATTAGTGTAAGTTGTCCAGGGATATTTATTTATTTATTTATTAATGTAGTACAATAATAGTACAACACATCAATGGCATATAAAGTTACCCAGATTGGACAAGTATCGGCCAAGTTGGCTATGCGTGTGACGGAATCATTTCGACCGGCAAGAGTTGTTCGTTGTCTCGCTCGAGGCGGCCAACCGTATAATCTAGCCTTCAAACTGTTGTACTTTAAATTTTCTTAAAACATTTAATAAAACGTATCGCAACACAATTTGTATTTAAAAGCAGCTGCTCTCTGAAGTGTGATACGTTGTTACACGAAATGTTATTTATATTTTGTAATATACGTGGAAACTACCGCTGTCTAGAATATACGTATTTCATACACGTTTAAAGTTGATGTTTAGGCGTATTTCTTTTTATGAATGTTGCTTTTAATAGGACAAAAGAAGAGTACTTTACGCTCATATCCCTGAAGGAGAAAGCAGAGGCACAACCAGGGCACCTACGAATAGTCGAAGACACTAAGTCTAGTCCCACAAAACAAACAATTCTTTTATTTGATACAGCTTGTACGCATCAAGGCGCTAGTTGTCCTTGAATAGGATTGCCTCACGTAATGAAAGACAAGAACGTATATGAAATGTGTTTGTAGAATTCAAATGTGTCGCCTAAAAAAAAGGACTAATTAACATCCGGTATTTATTTAACGAACGCGGTTTCGTATTCAATTTATAGCACTATTTATTTATTCTCTTTGGAACGCCGAAACCTATCCGTCATTTTTGTTCTGTTTGTCACCATTTTATATCTGTTTCAATTTGTGGTGCTTCAAATAATGGATTTTAAATGCAAAAACATTTATAACAAATATGTTTAATAGAATTCAATATAACCAAATAAAAATGCTTGTTACATACCCAGCCTAGTTTCCACGCAATTCTTTCAAAAATACTTTGGTGCTTCCAGCTTCGACAGAGAAATAGGACGCCTCTCTGATTTAGTAGCATTACGCAAATGGCATTGACTACATGAGGTTCCGGGTAAGATTTCAAGCTTCATACAAAGTAAGATTGCCTAACACTACCCTCTTAATTAAAACCCGGTAAAAAGTAATTGATATTATAATGACTTTATTAGGTTACGTTGCTCTACTTACCCATTCAAACGAATCAACATAATAAAACTCCAAAACGTAGTCAATGTCTAATTATTATACTTGTTTCACAATTTACAAACTGACTGGTAGGTGAACAGGCAGTCTGTTTATTCCAAGGGAGCCAAAGATCAACCGGGTCATAGCCTAGTCACAAATTTTCTACATACCTGTATATAGTAGAGACAACCAAAAGTAATAAACTGACGCTAGCACCGTGACAACTAACTTGATGGTAGCCAAAAGCGCTCTGTGTCAACTTACCTAATTAACTATCAACCACATTGTATTCGTAACACACATTGTATATTGTAACCTTATCTTCCTGTATACATATGTAGTAACCCTACTTTAATTAACTATGTTACGGAGTTACGAATAAACATTGTAGAAATAATTCACGAAATGTAGGCGGTAGACTAATCTCTTTGTATTATGTAGCGCATCTACTACGTTTAGTTTATATTAAAGTGTTATTCATAGTAGATACATTGGATTCGTAGCAGTTAATCGTAGACCACAATGTAGCCCCTCGTAGTATGCAGCAACTCTAACGTAAATAGCCTACCTTACGTAGTAGATAATATGCTACATACTATACGTTGCCTATGCTAAAGTCTACATTTCGCGCAGATCAAGGTTGCTTGGCCCAAGGCGTGTATTTACTATCAACCACATTGTATTAGTAGCACATTGTAAATAGTAGCCCTATCTTTTTATACTTATGTAGCACCCCTACTTTGCTTAACTATGTTATGGAATTACGAATTAACATAGTCGAAGTAATTCGCGGAATGAACTGCAGAATACTCTCTTAGTAGCATGAAGTACTCGCAGGTACATTGTATTCGTAGCAGTGAATCATAGACCGCAATGTAGCTCCTCGTAGTATGTAGCAAAATTACGACGCAAATAGCCTAACTTACGTAGTAGAGTATTGCGAAGTTCTACAATCTACATTTCGCGTAGACGCAAACTACTTGACGTGCCTTTCACCTCTACGCCCTAGGCTATTCTAATGAAAAAAATATTTTTCGCACTTTGGCCGTACTATTAAATCATCTAAACAGTAACACAGTAGCAAACTTAACCTTTTCGAAAATCCAATCTATTTGTGGATCTATGTAGAGAATGAAAAGCGTGATCATTGGCTTGATGCACTTGTAAATCTGCGGTGTCTATAGGCGTCGTATAGCTCTTACCAAATCAGTTGTGTGTTTGTTCACTGTCATATCACATAATATTTAAAAGATCACCAAAATAACTAGTAACATTTTGATATTATGTATTTATTAACATGAATTGTATTCTGTCAAGGAAATTATAAGCAACATTTTGTTTGTTGAACACTGTTACGAATATATATACTTACTTTTACTGTATATCAAATTTCTACTGTATATCACAGACTATTTACATATCTATCACGAAAACATACGTGCTACGAACAACAAAATCGTGGCGTTGTAAATGATAAGTCAACAACAGTAATAGTAGAACAACTAAGTATCTATGACGACGATTTAACGACGTCCTCAGATTAGCACTACCACCTACATATTTCTGTCTACGTAACACTGTCGTTCACAGGTCACAAAGATTACAAACTTTAATAAGTTAATGATCTTTCATCCGTTCAGTTGTTTTTATAAATATCAAATATATCTTTGAATATATCTTTGATTGTCTAAACTGAAGTTTTCATTTAATACTTTAAAAAAAGTGTGCTGACGCTCATATTCCCAATACAGATGGCAGAGACATAACCAGGACACTCACGACTAGCCGACGGCGCTAAGTGCCATAATGGGATAGTTGACAAGCCTATCGCCAACCTGTCATATGGATATGTGTAATCCAGGGGCAACGTTTTTTTTTTTGTTTTTTAGAAAATTTGAAAATGCATGTTTTCTTTTTTTTTTGTTGCGCGATCGGGTAGCTTCTCGGAAACTCGCCCATATGAACAGTTAACATGCGGTTAATCAAAACATCAGTTATCTGTGATATTATGACATATAATCCAACAGTAAATTGCAATATAGAATCAATACCGATCCTGTCAGGAACATGGAGTGCAATAAACCGCAGCGGGATTAACAGATATTTCCCCCGGGGCAGCTTCAATTGATTAAAATAGAACTTTTAGACTTTTAACAATAAATTTTATACTGTGTACCAAATTATTTCAGAAACTTGTGGCGTTTCCGAGTATTTGTAGTACAGGAGGCAAACGGGTAAGTGGGTCTCTTGGTTTTGTCACCGTCGCCCATAGATATTCTCAACACCTGAATTGTCGCAAGTGTGAAGCTGATCTTTCAGGACTAATAACTACGCTCACTTAGATTTCTATTAGTACCCGCTTAAAAACACTTTTGAAAAAACTTTCATTCGTTAAACGTTACACAAACGTTTCGGTTTTGATAGAGGCATACCATTCATCAAGATGCAGGAAATCAAAATTATTTGAACTGGTTTTTTCTCAAAGGTTAAAATTAGCTTGAAAGATTAAGGCCCTGTTCCTATTAGAAGAAACGAGTCGTTTTGCTTACGAATGGTTGTTTTTTGTACGAGTATTATATAATCTAATAACTACATTCGTTCGTTTTCGATGTTAATTGTAAACATTTTGTGAAATTATGAGCAATGTTTCGTTACTTTTAGTCAAATTACCAATGATTATACCGGCGGCTTCTGTTGCGTTGATTATAGGAAGCCGGCAAACAATTTCCAACAATTTTGAGGATACCGAGGCGATAATACATATAGTGTCGCCTGCAAACAGTAACATCTTGCATTTCCGTGAATAAACACACTTTCACAGTATATCACCTATATCACGCATATTTTCTCGCCAGGATCTGTATGCAGTAGGGAAAGAGTATGATATAATCTCAAAAAAGACAGTAATGACTTCATGGCATATTTGTTAAAGTTGTTTTACAAAAAAAGTACTTTTTTTTGTTTTACAAGAAAAGTTTAAAAACATAATTTATTATTGGCACTTAAGAGAATTTTACTATTAATTTTATTTTTTATTAGTACTAGAGTACTAGAGCTACCATAAATTCAATAATAACTTTCTTATGCTAGTCACATTTGTACAGTTTTAAGTACTGCAATAATAACATAATACATCAAGGGCATATAAAGTTACTCAGATCAGACAAGTATCGAAAGTCAGCCATGCATGTAACAGAAACATTCCGTCCGGATTGAGTGGATGGCCTGTCTCGCTCAACGCGTCCATCTGACTGCATTACACTATTATCCCTATTAGCCTAAGATCCGGCATTAAAATAAATATAACCTCATGTATTAAATGAATGAAATAATATTTTATACGCAGATTTTAGTGTAGTAAACGTAAGTGAACCATCTCTGCCAGCATAGCTGTGCTATAATTAATAGCAATTAACTAATTAATAGTTAATTTATTTATGATCGCTTCCTTCAAATATTAATTGCATGAACTAAGCAGAAAAAATTCATATTATAAACCTTGTTTTAGTAAGCACCCATCTTTATGACTGCTACACTTACCTGCAGCAAGGAAAGAACAGGTACATAAATTAATAAAAATAAATAAAAAAAGATAATTAATTAAAATGAAAATGTATGGTAAAAATGGGAATTAAAGCACACCCATGCTGGCACAGGTTGTTCACTTACGTTAACTGCATTGAAATCTGCCTATAAAATATTATTTCATTCAATAAGGAGACATAAGGGTATATTTATTTTCGCTGGATCTTAAACTATATTAATATTATTTACTAGTTATCCCGACAAACTTCAGTTCGTATATAAAAACAAAGTATTATTTTTTGCGTTTTCCGTGCAATTTTTATGTTATATTCAAAATATAATACAAAAAAATATAGATTAAAAAGCATGTTTATTTGTTCATTTTTCACAGTTAGCCTTCTGAACCAATTTAGTGAACATGCAAGCAAATGCGCAGACCTTCGGAAAGAACAAAATATTTTGTCCCGATATTTCATCGAATTACCTCAAGAAAACTTACTCATAGATAATTATTTATTTATTTATTAATACTAAATTCAATGGTAACAGATGTACAAATGTTTTCGTAATTTATTTTAAACCTGATTTTATAACTTTATCAGATTTAAAACGATACCAATGAATTATTATAATAAATCACAACTTCATTCCGCTTTGATATCATGTGTCAATTACATATAAAGTTACACCAGACAAGTATCGGGAGTCGGCCATGTGTATGATAGAATCATTCCAGCCTGAGCTGTCTCCTTGTTTCGCTCGAGGTGGCCAACGCTATATTCTCGCCTGCAGCAGTACGATATTATTATACATTTGCATAAACGCATATCATTTCATCGTGCTATATGTTAAATATATATTTAAGGTTAGCTTTTTATTATACAACTATAATTATAATCACAATAGCGTCTTATATAGTTTATTAATAAGTTTACCTACTTCTCTCAATTTATTTTGCATCTTTTGTTTTCAACTTTTGTTTTTGCATCATAATACATTTACCATTCGTTGTTATATTTTATTAAATTAGTTTTAGGTAATACTTTAATGACATAATACGGTAATTTCACTGTGATAAGCAATGAGGTATCAGAAGTCCACCATACGTGTAATAGAACCATTATTTATGGATTGAGTTGACGGGTTTTCTTGTAAGTCACATCTAACCCTTGATCACTGTGCAATTTTATTCCCACGAATGTAAAAATGTAAAAGTCTGAATGTAAGTGAAATTTTTATTAGAAAACCACTAATAATAAAATAAAATTTTAAAAAGTAGTTGATTTAGATATAACAATTTATCACAAGGTTGGTGCTTAATAGAAGGTTTATATCAATGACAATGTAAAGTGGGCAATCATGAAGTAATTAGTATTAAAGATCTTTAACTATACAAATTCTTATTCATCTTCCTTTGTGCGAGTCTGGTGACTTCGGTGGGTGTATAAAACGCCTAAGTTACAAGTCAGAACCGAAAAGAATTTTATTAAATTCAGCTCAAAAATATATTTAAACTGCCTACTTTGAATTAAAAAAATCATTCCGCTGTTATGTCATACGTCTATGACATATGAAGTCTATCTATCTACTTAGAACTGCAGACAAGTATCGGGAGTCGGTCATGCGTGTGACGGAATCATTTCGGCCGGCTTGAGTTGTCCGTTGTCTCGCTCGAGGCTGCCAACCGTATAATCTCGCCTTCATACTGTTATACTTTATATTTGCATAAAACATTTAATAAAACGTATCGCAACATAATTTGCATTTAAAAGCAGCTGCTGTCTGAAATGTAATACGTTGGTACACGAAATGTTGTTTATATTTCCCAATATACGTGGAAACTACCTCTGTCGAGTATTCATATTTTATACACGTTTAAACTCGACGTTTAAGAGAATATTTATTTTTTATGGCGTAAGACAATGAGTATAGAGTCGGAAAAAGACAACTACACTTTTAGAGACAATAGATGTTAAAGGAGCGTCGCTGTTCTGTAACCGGGATGCTAATGTGCAAGTCTGCTAACTATTCTGCCGGTTTGGAATACGACAGTACAAAACACCGTCATTATGACTGCAATAACAAAGTAATGCTGATTTTACTCAAACAAAGATAGATAATAATGGAGATATTGAAAAACAATTTACATACCAATGAAAAATTAGAGGAATTGATCTAACAAGTAAAGTTAACTAATTATATTCTTGTAAAAAGGGAGTGCTAGTAAACTTCTCTACTATGGTGTTCATTATCTTAAATCCAATAACCTGTAGAAGATGCTCAAAATTGAGCAAGATGGAGAAAATACTTTGAAAAGCGGACCCTAATTTTAATAAAGTTTAACGCTGGGACGAAGCATATTATGAAACATGTGTGTTAAACAACAATATCAATAAATATAAATACCGCATTAAATTGAGTCAGTAACCGTACCTTCTTTGACATTTAAATATTGACCAAATACAAATACTTCCTCCCTTTCGGAATGGTATTCTAATCCAAACTGTGTTTCGTATACTAACTATTACTTCATAGAGATGATTAAAAACATATGAAAACAAAATTGAAACATTCATACATACTAAATCTCTTAAAATGATTATTTCCCTCACGCGTATCGTTTTAGGCAGACACCAGATTTTTCCTTGCACTAACACAGCTATAGATATACACATATATATCTTCACGCCAAGTTCCTAAAGAGTAGGTGGATAATATCGAGTGCCAAATCCTAGAGATTTAGGATCTAGGATCTTTGCAGACATTTCTGGCTTCCTCCATATACATTACTATTTTCATACAAACAAGCCGGTTTCGGATAACGTCCATCCTCGGAAAATATCCGAGCGATTAGATCGTGAAATGTCAAGCTAGGACTCCCCGGATACCTATATCCATTAACATTCGCATTGTATATCTGCTTGGACCGTCTATCATCTGCCATGATTTCCACATAACCGAACCAACGGAGCGTGCCTTTTCTCTTAACAATTAATACAGTTAATAAGATTTTTGTATAAACACTATAATATCCAAGCACAAACACATACTAGCATGTAGCTAACTAATTTACATGAAATTCTGGAAGGCAATTACGTAAAATCATGAATTTATCGGCGTTATAAATTCTACATATTTTGCATAATGGCGGCACAACAACTTTCAACACCGGGATAAGCACTATTCACTGATTCATCTAATGAGAAAATCATTGTTACTGACAGATTAATAGGTAAGTTCGTAACGCTTCATGGTGCATTTCAAATTATTAAATTGATGGAATATTGCTTTAGTTCTTTTAGTTTTTATATTAAATAAATTAGCTAATGAGAAACTGGTTGTGACTGAAGGATTAAGTCTGGGTGTTTAGTAATAAATCTAGTCTTATTTTTGAAGAAGTTCATATGCATTTAATTACTTTAAAGCGAATGGAAAGAATAAAACTAATACTGAAGTTAACGACTTACTTTAGACTCGTTTGATAAGCGCTGAGGAAGTTATCGAAAACTCAGCTGAAGCGTTTATACCAGGAGATTAGTCTTATTAGGAGTCTTGGTTAGTATTAAAGCTTTTTATTTGTTGCAACAACAGCAAAAAAGCGGGGATTCTCTCCATATTAACCGACAACTGTTGCTTAACAAAACCAAATATTTTTTAGTTTATTTCTCTAAATAACTTAAAGTTATAACAATACACCTCTGTATAAATCGCCTCTGTGGTAGACCACTGGACCACGCGGTCTAGAGTCGGACTAGACTTCTATAGGTCCCGGGTTCGATCCCCGGGTCGGGCAACCAAAAATTAGAAAGTGTCTATGAATTTTCAATTTTCTAACAAAAATAACGCTACCCGGGATTGGATATGTGCCCGGTTGATGATAGGCTTGCCACCACATATATGGGCATGAACACACTTTTTTTAATAATACAAAAGTTTTTCCAAATCTTTAAACGGATAGATCGATTTCGATGCATTTTTTTAAATATGACGTTATCTAAATGGTCCTTAACTACATTACAAATAGATTTTGTCGATTATTGAAAAAAAATATGATTATTATAATACGCAAAACAACAATTGCATATAAAATTTAACGCACATTCCAAAACTTTTGAAATAATTTAACAAATAAAATATCGCCTCTGTGGTCTAGCGGTCCGGGTGTTGGACTTGACTGCATGAGGTCCCGACTTCGAATCCCGGGTCGGCCAACACAAAGAAAATTGGATTTTTCCAATTTTCTAATAAAAAAATGTTGGTCGGGATTGGAAATGTGCCCTGTTGGCGATAGGCTTGCCACCTATCACATTGTGGGACTTAGTGTCTTCGGCTAGTCGTGGGTGCCTTGATTGTACCTCTGCCTACCTCTTCGGGGATATGGGCGTGAAGATACTTTAAAATTAAAACTGGTATGCAACGAAAACCAATTTCAATTTGCAGTCGAGCTATTGTTATAATTCGCATTTTATTTCCTCAATAGCAGCACGTACTTGTATGGCAACATACAAGTCTCGCAGGAGCCCTACAAGATCAAGTTATGGCCATTTGTTCAGCGCTAATGCGGCGCGTCTGATGTCTGCTGTAATGGAAGTTTTAACTTGTTGTTGCACGTTTCCTTTAAACTATGCTTATGGGAAATCATTCAATTACTTCACATTAATTACATTATTTGTTTTGTGGACATTGCAATAGCACCTAACTCTTGTTATAAAGCTACCATACTAACACATATATTTACATAGATACTTAAGTAAGTATGTATGTAAATATATTCTTATCTTTGTAAGTACTTTTACTTACAAAGATAATTTTGTAATATAATAATAATATTATATGCATATATTTTTATAAAAAAAATATTTTATATGATACAACCTGTACGCATCAAGGCGGTATTAGTTGTTTAATACAATTGCCTCACGTAATGAAAGACAAGAACGTATATAGAATGTATTTGTTGAATTCAAATGTGCCGCGTACAAAGAAGGACTAATTAACATCCTTTATTTATTTAACGAATGCGGTTTTGTACACAATTTTGAAACACTGCAAGTTTATTATAATTGGAACGTCAAATATAAACCTATCAGTTATTTTTGTTCTGTTTGTTAGCATTTTATATCTATTTCAAATTGTAGTGCTTCAAATAATGAATTTTTAAACAAAAAACGTGTGTTATAACCGTACTTTGTATTCAATTGAGGTAATTAAATTGCAATAATATGGTTATACTTGTGCTAGTAGACCGGCCTAGCTTCACCCTATATTCTTTGAACAATTTGTTGGTGGAAGCACTACGTGTGGCAAACGTGTGTTATAATCGTACTTTGTATTCAATTGAGGTTATTAAAATCCAATAACATGGTTTTACTTGTGCTGGTAGCCTGGCCTAGCTTCACCCTATATTCTTTGAACAATTTGTTGGTGCTTCTGGCTTCGACAGTGAAAGTAGAAAACACTTCGGTTTAGTACGCTAATAGCGTAGACTACATGAGGTCCCTAGTTGGATTGTAAACCCCATGAAAAAATAATATTACCTCTAACTAACACTACCCTCTAAACAAAAACCCGGTAAAAAGTAAGTAACAATAATAAGGCTGACACATTCAAATGAGTAATCATAATAAAACTATAACGTGTAATCATTGTCTAATTATTATAGTTGTTTTGCATTTTACAAACTGGCTGGTAAGTGAATAGGCGTTCTGTATATTTCAAGAGAGCCAAAAATTTACCGGATCTTAGCCTAGTCATAAATTTTCTACAATCCGGTAAATCATAGGAAAACTAAAAATTATAAACTAAGTTTAGTGTACAAAATAATAAACGTTATAACTTGAAGGTAGCCGGTAGCGCTCTTTGTCAACTTACCTAATTCACTATCAACCACATTGTATTCATAACACACTTTGTATAATGTAGCCTTATCTTTCTATATACATATGCAGCAACCCTACTTTGTGCAACTATATTATGGAATTATGAATAAACATAGTAGAAATAATTCGCGAAATGTTAACTGCCGAATAATCTCTTCGTAGTATGTGGCCATTCTACTACGCAAAGTTATAATAAAAGCATTATAATTCATAGTAAGTACTCGTAGATACATTGCATTCGTAGTAGTGAATCGTAGACCGCAATGTAGCTCCTCGTAGTATGTAGCCACTCTACGACGCAAATAGCCTAACATACGTAGTTAAGGCAACACATAATATGAAGCATCATATTATATGTTGCCTAAACTAAAGTCTACATTGTCTTAAGGCACGCGGGCCTCACTAAGGCCACCTCTATGCCGTAGGCATTCCGTAGGCAATTATTTTTCGCACTTGGGCCGTACAGTTAAACCATCTAAACATTAACACAGTGTTAAACTTAACCTTTTCGAAAATTCACTCTATTTTTGGACCTATGTAGAGGATTAAAAGCTTAATCATTGGCTTAACGCACTTATAACTTTTGCGGTG
>NJDC01005191.1:50810-62942 GCA_002245475.1 Calephelis virginiensis
CGAAATGTAAACTGCCGAATAATCTCTTCGTAACGTATTTTTATTTTAGCACTTGCCCTGTGCTTGGGATAAATTTCGCTACGGGACTTGAATCCTCAGTAGCTCAATTGGTTAGAGCATTCGCCGGCTTGAGTGAACCTATAACCTTTCGTGGTTACAGGTTCAAATCCTGTCAGGCGCGAATTTTTTTCTTTCTTTAAAATGTATAGAAAATTTATCCCAAGCACAGGGCAAGTGCTAAAATAAAAATACGTTGCGAAAAACGAAAGTTATGGCCATTCTAAAATGTGAATTTCATCTGTAATGATGAACTCATTTGGTGGGTACTCAGAATTGTGTATCTATAAGACATAACTACCCGCGTTAACGGGTTAGAAAGGAATTAAAAATTTCGCCACGGGACTTGAATCCTCAGTAGCTCAATTGGTTAGAGCATTCGTCGGCTTGAGACGAAAGGTTACAGGTTCAAATCCTGTCTGGCGCGAAATTTTTTCTTTCTTTAAAATTTATAGAAAATCTCTTCGTAGTATGTGGCCCTTCTACCACGCAAAGTTATAATAAAAGCATTATAATTAATAGTAAGTACTCGTAGATACATTGCATTCGTGAATCGTAGACCGCAATGTAGCTCCTCGTAGTATGTAGCCACTCTACGACGCAAATAGCCTAACATACGTAGTTTAGGCAACACATAATATGAAGCATCATATTATATGTTGCCTAAACTAAAGTCTACATTGTCTTAAGGCACGCGGGCCTCACTAAGGCCACCTCTATGCCGTAGGCGATCCGAATAAATAAAATTATTTTTCGCACTTGGGCCGTACAATTAAACCATCTAAACACTAACACAGTGTTAAACTTAACTTTTTCGAAAATGCACATTATTTGTGGATTTACTATGTAGAGGATTAAAAGCCTAATCATTGGCTTAACGCACTTATAACTTTTGCGGTGTCAATAGGCGTCGTATATCTCTTACCAAATCAGTTGTGTGTTTCACCACAATAACTAGTACATATATATAACTATACATTTTGATGTTATGTATTCATTAACATGAAGAGTACTGTTAAGTCAATTATCCGCAAACTTTTGTTTGTTGAATACCATTACGAATATATAAACTTACTTTGTTCGTAGAAACTTCTACTTTATATCACAGACTATTTGCATATCTATCATGAATACATACGTGCCACGAACAACAAAATCGTGGCGTTGTAAATGACAAGTCCGCAACAGTAATAGTAGAAGAACTAAGTATCTATGACGACGACTTAACGACGTCCTCAGATTAGCACTACCACCTACATATTTCTGTCTACGTAACACTGTCGTTCACAGGTCACAAAGATTACAAACTTTAATAAGTTAATTATCTCTCATCCGTCCAGTTGTTTTTTTAAATATAAAATTTGAATGTCTTAATATACCTTTGATTGTCTGAACTGAAGTTTTCAATAATTATTTTAAAAAAGTGTGTTCACGCTCATATTCCCAATAAAGATGGCAGAGACATCGTTATGTTAGCCTCGTTAGGGCACTCACGACTACCCGAAGTCGCTAAGTCCCACAATATGATAGGTGAGAAGCCTATCGCCAACCTGACACATGTCCAATCCATAGGCAACCTTATTTTTTTTATTAATAGAAAATTTAAAAAGGCATATTTCCTTTTGTTTTCGTTGCCCAATCCGAAGATCAAACCCTGGACCTCAAGAAGTCAAGTCTGACGTTGGACCGCTAAACCACAAAGGCGATTATTTTTCATGATAAAAGTATAAAGCATTTTCACGCCCATATCTACGAAGAGGTAGGCAGAGGCACAACCAGGGCACCCACGACTAGCCGAAGACACTAAGTCCCACAATGTGATAGGTGGCAAGCCTATCGCCAACCGGGCACATATCCAATCCCGGAAAACATTTTTTTTTATTAGAAAATTGGAAAACCCAAATTTTCTTTTTGTTGCCCGACCCGGGATTCGAACCCATCCAGGGTTCATACAGTCAAGTCCAACACCTGAACCGCTAGACCACAGAGGCGATATTTCATGATTTTAATGTATATAAAATAATATTAAAGGTACTCCATTTTCAAATTCATTTCTCATATTAAATACTACTTCAAACAGACAGAGACGAGATGATTGTGGGGGCACACTCCACTAATATCTCAAATGTTGTTTTTTGTACGTTTAGTATAGAATCTAAATACATTCGTTCGTTTCCGATTGTTATCTCTAAACATTCTGTGTAATTATGAGCAATGTTTCGTTACTTATAAGCAAACTACCAATGACTATACTGGCGGATTACGTTTCGTTTATTATAGGAACCGGGCTTAAATGTAACAATTCCGAAGATACTGAATGTGGCGATAATACCTACATAAAGTGTCGGCTGCGAACGGTATTACCTTGCATTTCCGTAAATATACAGACTTTCACAGTATATCACACATACCTTCGCGCCAAGTCCTGTATGTAATAAGCAGGCAATAAACAGATGCTAGTAATTATTTGACAACGTGTTTGATATGGCTGTTTTATAAATAAAAATTTTAAAACGTAAACGACCCAATTGAATGTTGGTACCAGATAGAACGTTGCTCTTAATTTTAATTTATTTTTTAGTATACTAGAAGCTATCATAAATTCAATATTTACTTTTATGCTAGTAACATTTGCACATTTTTAAGTACTACAATAATAACATAATACATCAATGGCATATAAAGTTACTCAGATCAGACAAGTATCGGAAGTCAGCCATGCATGTGACAGAAACATTCCGTCCGGATTGAGTTGACGGCTTGTCTCGGTCTACGCGTCCATCTGACTGCATTTCACTGTTATCTCTTTTAATATTGTTAACTAGCTGTCCTGACAAACTTCAGTTCGTATAGGAAAAAGAATTAGTATTATTTTTTGCATTTTTCTGCAATTTCCTTGAATTATGTCTTCATCAGCTGACAATATTGCTAACACCCAAGGTTAATAATGTATCTCAATCTAATGGATTTGAGCAATCTAGATAGCTGCGTATCCACCGGCCTATCCTATACCTTATTCCCATAGTTATCCTGTGCACAGATATATTATTGGCAAGCGATAACATAAAAATGGATCAAAATATCAATCTTGGACAGCGAGTTTTGGATTAGGATTGATTATTAATATTGGCCGTATATCGGTCTAGTAGTTCGCGAGTTATGTGCTTAGCAACGCATTCAGCTAATCATTGTTGTGTTATATTCAATATAAATTAAAAAAAATAGATTAAAATGTATATTTCAGCATGTTTATATTTTCATTTTCCACAACAAGCCCGCTGCACCAATTTTAGTGAACATGCAAGCAAATACGTCAGACCATAATATTATATTAGTTTATTACCTTAATATTTCAACAAATTGCTATTAAATTTAATATTTATTTTAAAATGTAACTCATTTATGTTACAAATTTCAATGGTCACAGATGTACAAATATTTTGATAATTTATTTTAAATCCGTTTTTTTAACCTAATCATTGATTGAAGTGAATCATTTTAATCAATCACTACTTTATTACGATTTGATATCACATGTCAATAGCATATAAAGTTACTCACATCAGACAAGTATCGAGAGTCGGCCATGTGTGTGATAGAATCATTCCGGCTTGAGTTGTCTCCTTGTCTCGCTCGAGGTGGCCAACCGTATATTCTCGCCTGCAGCAGTGCTATTTTAATTTGCATTTGCATAAACGCATATTATTTCATCGTGTTATATGTTAAAAACATATTTAAGGTCTTTGGTTAGCTATTTAGTACAAAACTAAAATTATGATCCCATAGCATCTTAGTTTACTTCTCTAGTTTCGGATATTATTCGAGGGTACAGAGTCTCCGTAACCGGCGTGTTTATATGAAAAGGATAATGAATGTGAAGGAAGCCACGTGAGGTCTGGCACTCGATACTTTCTGCCTACCCCGTAAGGGACTTGACGTGAAGATATGTATGTATTTATGTCTCTAAATTTATTTTTCAAGTTTTGTTTTTGCGTCATAATGCTTTCATCTTTCGGTATTATATTTTTATTAAATCAGTTATGGGTAAAACTTTAATGAATTATGTACATTTTACTCAGATCTGAAATGAAGTATCGAAGTGAATGTAAGTATAATTTTTATTTCAAAACCCCTAATAATAAAATTTAAAAAAAACAATAAAAAAGTAGTTGATTTATTCATTTATCTCAAAAGGTTTATATCAATGACAATGTGACGTGGGAAATCATGAAGTAATTAGTATTAAAGATCTTAAACTATGATTGTACTTTATCTAACTTTGTGCTAGGCTGGTGCCTGTAGTAGCAATATACATCTGAACTGATTTCAAATATTTTTAAGCTGAAATAGATTTAAACTGCTTACTCTGAAATAGCTAATTCATTCTGCTGTGATGTCATACGTCAATGACATATGAAGTGACTCAGATCTGTAGACAAGTATCGAGAGTCGGCCATGCGTGTGACGGAATCATTCCGACCGGCTTGAGTTGTTCGTTGTCTCGCTCGAGGCGGCCAACCGTATAATCTCGCCTTCACACTGTTATACTTTACATTTGCATAAAACATTTAATAAAACGTATCGCAACATAATTTGCATTTAAAAGCAGCTGCTCTCTGAAGTGTAATACGTTGGTACATGAAATGTTGTTTATATTTCGTAATATACGTAAAACTACCTCTGTCTAGAGTATTCATATTTCATCCACGTTTAAGCTTGATGTTTAAGAGAATACTTATTCTTTTATGAAATAAGAGAATGAGTATAGAGACGGCTCTTCTGACGGGAAGAGACAAATATACTTGCATAGACCATAGATGTTATAGGTGCGTCGCTGTTCTGTAACTGGGATGCTATATCTAATGTGCAAGTCTGCTTAAACCCTGCCGGTTTGGAATACGATAATACAAAAATAATAATTAGTGCAGAATTAATTAATGCTGATGTTGGTTGGTGTTGGTCCGGGCTCCTTTGCAGAATAGACCATCTGCCTTTCTTGCCAGGCAGCTCGTAAAAGGCGAACATAGGCTTATCATCACTAACACCGTGACATCTGAGTAGGTGGTAGAGTTTTGCAGCGACTCGCCCGGATTGGTACCTCCGCTTTACCTATTCCTGCCGCGTTAACGTCATGACGTGTTCCGGAATGGAGGGTAAGGTAGCCGGTAAACTTACTTTTGCTCTAGGCCTGACATACTGACCTCAGGTTGGCAACGCACCATTACCATCTTTGGTGTCTCTAGGCGGCGTTAATTTCTTACCATCAGGAAATCCGTCTGCTTGTTTGCCTTCCTATAACATAAAAAAATGTTACCCCAGAAAAGATAAGTATTAATGAAGAGATAAAAAATAATTTATATATATATCAATGGAAAATTAGAGGAATCTAAGGTCTAACAAAGAAAGTTAGCTAATAATTTTCTTCTGTAAAGGGAGCAACTTCTCAATTGTAGTGTTGAATGTGTTAGAGTCGATAACCTGTAGAGGATGCTCAAAATAGAACAAAATGGAGAAAATTATTTGGTAAGGCGGATCAAACCAATTTTTAAAACAGGAGGACCATATATCTGAAGGCATGTTTTCTACGTGCTGATTGAACGCTATCACTGCCTCTTCAGAGTTGGTGAAAGTAAAACCTCTCATCAAATCTTTGATTCTGGGGAAAACACAGAAATCGCAGGGTGCTACGTCGGGGCTATGCGCAGGATGAGTGACGAGATGCATTTTTGGAAGCTAAAAATGACTTTGTTTTGTTGGCCGCGTGTGAAGAAGCGTTATCCTGGTGTAGGAGAATGCGGCTTTTAGGTCGTGTTTCGCGAACTTTTTCTAACACCCTGGGTAAACAAATGGTAGAATACCACTCGGCATTAACACTCTTTTGATTTTCAAGTGGAATTGTACAAATGGGACCCGTAGCTGAAAAAAAAAGCGATCATTTTTCTAACAACATTTCTCGCCTATCTCACTTTTGTTGGCCTGTTCTCATTTTCAAACACCTATTCACAAAATTGTTGTTTTTTTTTTTCAAAACAATAAATCCACATTTCGTCTCCTGTGACAATGTCATAAACAGCATTAGAATATCCGTTGTCGTACTTCAGTGGTATCTGTGAGCACCATTCTACGCGAGCCTGCTTCTGCTCCATGAGGTATCCAACTACAACAAAGTTTCCGAACTTTCAATTCTTCGTGTAAAATTTTCTGAATTTGACTCATACTAATCCTCAATAGTCCTCGAATTGTCTCATAGGTAATCCGAGGATTTTCTTCAATGAACCGCTTAACAGTAGCCACATTATTTACGTTGAAAGCCGTTGAAGGCCGCCTTTTACGAAATTCATCATGTAAAAAATCGACTTTTTTTCTCAAATTCAGCGAACCATCGCCTCACAGTGCTCAAAAAAGGAGCTTCTCTCCCAAAAGCATTTTGAAGACAAGCGGCACAGTTTGGCGGAGAAAGAGAACTTTTAAAATCATAAAAAATCGTCGCTCTAAAATCTTTTCGACTTAATTCCATTTTTATTGCGTACGTAGAACTTTGATGTGTGATAAAATAACAATCGACAAATTATTTCCCGCCAATTGTTTTTTTTATTACTAAGAAGGTTGCAACGTTTTAAAAATGTAACATTCGAAATTCAAATATTTCCGATTAGCTAGAAGTGCAAAACTTTTAGTGTGCCCCATGTACATTGCTCTATTCATACAAACAAGCTGATTTCGGATAACGTCCATCCTCGGATAATACACCGATTTGATCGTGAAATGTCAACCTAGGACATACCGGACTCCTACATTCATCCTCATTCGCATTGTATATCTGCTTGGACAATCTTTCAACACATCCTAAATCTATGCTTAAATCTATGCTTTCATTTGCCATTCTTTCCACATGATCGAACCAACGGAGCATGCGCTTCCTCATAACAATTAATGCAGTTAATAAGATTGTAGTATAAACACATAATAATATGCTAGCATATAACACGCACTAGCATATAGCAAACTATTTTACATGAAACTCTGGAAGGCAATTACGTAAAATCATGAATTTATCGGCGTTATAAATTCTACATATTTTGCATAATGGCGGAACAACAACTTTCAACACCGGGATAAGCACTATTCACTGATTCAGCTAATGAGAAAATCATTGTTACTGACAAATTAATAGGTAAGTTCGTTAGGCTTTATGGAGCATTTCAAACTATTAAATTGATGGAATATTGCTTTAATTCTTTTAGTTTTTATATTAAATAAATTAGCTAATGAGAAACTGATTGTGGACTGAAGGATTAAGTCTGGGTGTTTAGTGATAAATTTAATCTTATTTTGAAGAAGAGAAGTTCATATGCGTTTAATTACTTTAAAGCGAATGGAAATAATAAAACTAATACTGAAGTTAACGACTTACTTTAGACTCGTTTGATAAGCGCTGAGGAAGTTATCGAAAACTCAGCTCAAACGTTTATACCAGGAGATTAGTCTTGTTAGGAGTCTTGTTAGTCTTAAAGCTTACTAATATGTTGCCACGACAGCAAAAAAGTAGGGACTCTCTCCATATTAACCGGCAACCGTTGCCTAACAGACTTTAGTTTATTTCTCTAAATAACTTATAGTTATAACAATACACCTCTATATAAATCGCCTCTGTGGTCTAGCGGTCCGGAATAGGACTTTACTTCTAGAGGTCCCGGAATCGGGGATCGATTACGGGGGGGTTCGAGCAACAAAAAAATTAGGCTACCTCGGCTTCCTCTACCTGCCTACCTCTCTTGGGCTAGTCGTGGAAGCCTTTGTTTTGCCTCTGCCTACCTCGTCAGGGATATGGGCGTGAAGACACTTTTTTAACAATACAGAAGTTTTACCAAACTGTGTACTAATTTGTTGGCGATGCGCTCATATAATACTATTGAATTATTTACTGCGTTGTTTAATCTGTTTCGTATAAATAAATTAATTACTTTCTTTATTCTAAAATCTACTGCTTATGAATAACGTGCAACTTACCATTTTCCTCTTAAAAAATTAAAAAGATGTGTATATATATAAAGATGATACAAAATTATTTAGGCATTCAAAGATATTCTACTAACTCGTGGTGTGCAAATATTTTAAGAGGTGTTTATAAAATTAGTTATTTAATTATTTAATTACTATTTACAAACTGTTTTTTGTATTTATTATATGACTAATTATGAATGCATACCATTTTTAGAATTGGAATAAATTTAACCCTATCTATTGTAAACTACCATCGTTTCCAGGAGAATAAACAGCAAAACAATTTACTTTTAGAAATATATTTTTCATTTTTACTTCTAAGTAGCCTATTTCAAGGATCATCCAAGAGAAAGGGATATTTATTACATATCTGGTGCTAATATACTCGTTTATTCTTTGTCTACAATATTTTTGGTAGGTTCAAGCCATTTTTTTTATTTTAAAATTTCTAGTACCATAACTAAATGTTTTTTTGTAGCTTTTAGCGTTCGTTGTCATAGTTTTCTATGACGTTTAAATATAAAACCTTACAATGAACAGAAAGACTTCGCACTCTACTTGTAGTAGGGAATCGGGTATCATAATTATTTTTACTTTTTTCTATGGTTTTCCTATACTACTTACTGGTGCTTCGCTGTCCTATCGCTAGGTCTCTACTCTTAAGCAATCTGCAAGTATACCAGTTTCCCAACGCTCCACCACGAAACACGATAAAACCAAGCACTACCGTCATGACGGCAGAAGCAGGGAATGCAATAGTAACCATCCGTGCAACCGATGCACATCAGTTGATCTTCGTCGGTTAAAAATCTCAAGTAATAACTGCTTACGATTGTGACTGTACATCATTATGGCGAAGTGGATTACATAACAAAACTTTAATACAAAATCTGTCTCTCGTTAAGAATATTTATGAAAATTACCATAACCTTAGAAGTGTCCAAGTTTAAAGCAATTATCCAAAAGGTCGGCTGAATACATCCAAACTTTAATTATTATTCGCTCTGAAAACATAAATTAGAATAACTTTACAACACTGCTTTTTAGAGGGTTAAAAGTTAAATCGCACACTACATTGCGTTGGAAGTAAACAAATATTTCTAGGAAAATGTACTTCATAGTAAACAAGTTATACTCAAATTTATCATTTTCATCGTCGGTACTAAATGGGATTCTATTCCTTACACTCTGTAAATAGAACTTACGCTTTTCCATTAGACCCTTTATGGGACATTTAAAACAACCGTTTTTACATCTTTTTTTGCTTTTTTTGGTTTTGCAACTAAAAAGAAATAAATTTATTTCATTCAGTATTAAGTTGTTAGTACAAATATCCAAAAGGTTAAGTTGGCTTAAGTATAGTAAAACAACGACCTCACGCCGTTATTCCCGTAATTAAAGGCAGAAGTACAACCAGGGTGATTTCGATTACCTAAAGTTACGTTTAGACACACAATACCGAAAACGGCGTTTTTGTTATTAATCGGAAAAATTGAGTTGAGCTGTCTAATTGGGATTGAACCCGAGAACTGTTGTATCAACACCGGACCACTAGACCACGCAGGTGATCACAATATTAAGTTACAAAATTTAAGTACAATTACAAAGTTATCAATGGACCCTTCATTTGGATATTTAGTTATCTACATAATTAGAATATTGCATTAGTTTTGTCAATGTCTGTTAGGTGGAAGATTGCTATACTTGGGTTTTCACCACTAACATAACTGTTCGTGTCGATATAGCTATCATAATTTTTAAACGGATAGATCGATTTCGATGCATTTTTTTTTAATCTGACATTTTAATTTTGTGATTAATATAATACGTAATCACAAATAACAATACTTGCATAATAAGTTGCCCATTGGTATTAGAGATCTACCTTTAAATAAGTTTAAAAAATGTATAAAAGCAAAACTATGTCAAAAAGGCTATTATACGGTCTCAGAGTATTTGGAAAATGAACATGCTTGGGGATAGAGTTTTCAATCTCCCACTAAAATTTGTAATGTGATTTGTTGTACCTTTTATTTAAGTTAAAGTAAGATTGTAATTTATATTTTTAATCTAGTTTATACGAGTATTGTAATTATTATTATTGAAAAAAAGACAAGCCCGCTGAGTTTCTTTCGCCGGATCTTCTCAGTGTGTGGCCGCGATTCCGATCCGGTGGTAGTTTTTAAAAAAATGTCGACGCGCACAAATACCACTTGTATGGTTAAAGTGAATAAAGATTATTCTGATTCTGATTCTGATTCTGATTCATATAAAATTTAACGCACATTCCAAAACTTTTAAAATAATATAACCGATGAAACGAAAACTGGTATGCAACGGAAACCAATTTCAATTTGTAGTCGAGCTATTGTTATAATTCGCATTGTATTTCCTCAATAGCAGCACGTACTTGTATGGTAACATACAAGTCTCGCAGGAGCCATACAAGATCGAGTTATGGCCATTTGTTCAGCTCTAATGCGGCGCCTCTGATGTATTGGTACAATGGATGTTATGGCTTGTTGTTGCGCTTTTCCTTAAAACTAAGCATATGGGAAATCCACATTAATCATATTCTTTATTTTTATTTTAATAAAATTGATTATCTTACTAATATTATCAATGCGAAAGTTTATATGTTTGTTACTCTTTCACATAAAAACTGCTAAACTAATTTTCATAAAGTTTGGCACACATATAGAACGTAACTTGAATTAATATATAAGATCCCGGAAAAATGTTCCTGTGTAACCACGCGGACTAAACCCGCAGGCAACAGCTATTATAACATAAAATGAATTATTGAATTTATTCATACTATATGTTGTAAGAAATTCATTATATTTCTTGAACTAACAGTCGCACTCAGTGATGTCAATTAACATTTAATCTAATATTTAACCACAATTTTGTAAATAACATGTCGACTTAATGACTAATTAAAATATAATTGAAGTCTCTGAGTGCGGCTGTCAATCATCATTTTTTATGTTTATGATAATGGAAGGCAAACAAGCAGACGGATTTTCTGATGGTAAGAAATTCACGCCGCCTAGAGATACCAAAGGTGGTAATGGTGCGTTGCCAACCTGAGGCCGGAATGTTAGACCTCGAGCAAAAGTTAGTTAACCGGCTACCTTACCCTCCAAACCGGAACACGTCATGACGTCATGGCGGCAGGAATAGGTTAGGCGGTGGTACCAATCCGGGTCAGTCGCTGCAAAACTCTACTACCTAGTCAGATGTCACGCTGTTAGTGACGGTAAGCCTATGCTCGCCTTTTACGAGCTGCCTGGCAGGTAGGCAGATGGTCTATTCTGCAAAAGAGCCCGGACCAACAAGGGGAACGAGATTTTTTATACTTAAAGAAAATTATTTAAGTATTCCTTATTCAATTAATTATGAACTTGTTTGTTATTAATTATTGAAATTATAGTAAGTATGACTAATGCACCCTTTATTCATACTAATGCTTTCAAAAAACGAGGTTTTACATATGCTCGTGTACTGAATAATCAAATTGTTTCATATATTTTGCAGTTTAATTGTGACCAAAATATAGTCTACCTGTCTTTATTTGCACTTTAAAAATGCTTAATATAACCCACTTTATTTATTGTTATTGCTTTGTGTGTGTTGTATTTGTCATTATATTTAAAAAAAAATTATCATTATATTTATTTTTGTTATTAGTCAAATCGTAGCTCGTTAGATTGATTCTGACTTTTTTTTCAAAACTTGATTAAGTGGACCATATAACTAACTATATTTAGGGTATATTTTATTAAGGGTATATTTAGAAAATTAAATTATTACGAGGTAACTTTTTTAAAGGTTTTTGGCTTATTTCAAAATGTTGTTATACCTACAACACTAAAACTGACATCAAACAATGAAAACCAATTTCAATTCGAAACGTTTCATTAGTTTTTATAAATGTATATACCTATTGTATTGTTGTAATTCGCATTGTATTTCCTCAATAGCAGCACGTACGTGAATGGTAACATACAAGTCTCGCAGGAGCCATACAAGATCGAGCTATAAACATTCGTTCAGCGTTAATGTGGA
>NJDC01005191.1:63091-78260 GCA_002245475.1 Calephelis virginiensis
GATTTGTGCAAAAGTTGTGAATTCATTAAAACAATAGCCGTTTGCAAGATAACTTCATTTTAAAACCAGCGCAAACTTGCGACTTCTTAAAAAAACTTCATAATAATATAAATAACACAAATCGAACATAAACAAATAATGTGCTTGTGCTTGTATGTGTTAGTCAACGATACTATAGCATAGAGGTACTGAAATAGGCACAGGATTAAAATTAAAAAACACATTCAGACCTAGAAGTACAGAAACATAGGTGAACACCTACAACACAACCTATCCCTGTCGAGAATCAAAACCGAACCTCGTGTTATGAAGTTAATCATGCACGCCAACGAAGAGGTTAAATTGAAGTTCTGATTTTTAAACATAAAAACTAGTATTTACAATTAATGCTATTTTACATTCGTGCCAATTTTCGGGAATTCTGATTTGCCAATGCAGAAATTACTTTTTGTTTTTGTCTCAGTAGTTAAACTAACTGTCAATAAAAAAATTAAATCGCAAATATGATAATATTCAATTGTCAGTGTTGAAAAAAGCCTTACCAAGGAAAACAAATGCAATAAAGTACTTTATATTCTTCATTTTCGCTTAAAATACACATTAACTACAACGTATGTATGTCTTATGCCTACGTTACGGCTTTAAATGTCAAAAAGCACATTACAAGTAATTGGAAGCTGTAACTTTCATACATTTCAAAATGACTAAACACATTTACAATTATTAGTAGCGGTGTAAGCTTTAAATTCATGTATTAAATTATAATCATCTTAACACTCGACGGCAAAAGGGAGCCTTGAAAAGTTTGACTTTTCTGTCTGTGTTTCTTAGTCTGTGGCATCATCATTATCACCCCTTAAATGACCATTGTCATCGAAAACATCTTTTGCTTAGATACCAGTTTAGCGCAACATTCATATAAAAAAATAAAAGAATTAAGTTTGCTATGTTTTTTATTCACCTTAATCATATGACACTAGTTGCCTTAAATCTGAATCCCTTTAGACTTACTTTCAAATTAAACGGGTTATACTTTTTCACCATGTGTCTGTCAAATGTCTTGTGTCACTTAAGCTAAACTTCATACAAAATTCGGGTTTGCTACATATCTATGGAAGACCCGCCTCTTATTACGTAGTATTTTTATACTCTTTGTTAGATACATTGAAGGTTTTGTCGCACGTCTGCGACGATCATCTTTCAGTTCACAAGCGTACCGAGTTCATCAGTTAATTATAATTCCGCCGCAGGCTCTACGGTATCCGGAACAAAAGCATTGCTTACGTCCGGGTCGCCTTTAAAATGTTCTTCACAAACGATTTTCTCAATTCAATTAATTTAATGCACTTGCCAATCGATTTATGATACATATTGTAAGTACCTTTTGGGGAAAGTATTCAGTACTGATCTATAATAAAAGTTTATTAATTTGTAATGTATGTCCATTCGCATGTAAAAACTATTTTTTTAAGGAATTAAGCTGTGAACAAGAACGCAACTCTCCTGATATAAAGAGATAGCAGCGGCCTATGATGCGGCAAATATCTACTGTTTCATCTACAGTCATATTGTATGAATAGATTATATTGTATAACAAACTAGCATAAAACATATAAATATCACTATACTGTGACATCGCACATGTTCAAAGAGGGACACAAATTAATACATGTATATTGTTCTGAAGGAGCAATATGATCACTGTAGCGTTACCCGTACAATGACTTTTAGCCGATATGGTTTTAAGCCAGCTTTTCATTTCATAACTAAAAACATGATGAATGGAATCAAAAGGATTAAGTTTACGAGATTTTGAGTATATTCATATGATACAAAGCCTGGATATAATGTTTTTATTGATTTCTCTACATTTTAACATCTGGATTTTTTATTTAAAAAAACGTGTTATTGTTTTCAGTTCTCCGTTTTATCAGTGGAACGACAGCTTTTCCACCTGTCATGTTGTAGGATTTTAGCTAGTCTTAATTACATTGGATGTACCTCTGCCTAATTCTTCTAAGATAAAGGCGTAAAGACACTTTTTATTATGGATTTTAATTGTTGTAGAGTCATGTTTCAAACTTGTCTGAATTGGTGTTACCGTTACTCCTTTAGAGTAATTACAGCATTACTTGCGGTATTTGTATTTTTAATGAAAGGATGCGAAGGGGGTCTAATGCAAGAGGTTTAACATCATAATGTTTACCCAGCAATTATCCCTGCGTAAATAAGATCATCTGCCTACCATAATTAAATTGACCAACAAACCCATACTTATTCTAGCGTCCTGGACCTCTCTTCTGGGTGGAGATCTATCGTCTTACATCTTTCAGCCTTGATAAAGCGATTCCGAAGGTTGTGGTGCCGGTAGACTTGCGCATAACATGGCCAACCTTGGCCATAAATAGCAACGTTCCAATAACAACTACGACCACGGGTCTCTTTTATGGACCGGTAAGATAGTATCATACCTATCTAATCACACAAACACCAAATCTATTTGCATTCCTATAATAAGTATCACACTTATTTTCCACTGTAAAGTTCAAGCAGCCATTTTCGTCGCTTTTCGGGTAATTTTACAGTAATTTCACCTAAATTGCCTTCAACTTCCGTGGATTTTCAGACCGCTTTATTTACTTTAAAAACAAACTAACATTCGCACAATGTGTTTCCTCCGTTCTCGTTTAGAATGGCATGTTTAATTTACGTTTCGTGTTCATGCTGAGCTACATTTGTACCGACGCACGCCACTCATTGTGTCTTGTATAAGTGCGAACGTTTTAATGTGACCATGTATAAAGCTTTTAATGGAAAACTCCTGATATGTAATTAACTAGTGGAAAAGTGCCATTAAACAATTAAGTGACAAATTAAACAATTGTAATATTGTTTGGACGCTACCTTTTGAAGATTCGATAAATGATGTTTTATATTTCTGGTTTTTTATTCAGAGAACAGAATTTGCTTATTCGATCAAAGAACTTACAATACATACATATCTTCACGCCAAGTCCCTTACGGGATAGGCAGAGAGTATCGAGTGCCAGACCTCACGATCCTGACAAACCTGTCTTGCTTCCTTCACAATCATAACCCTTTTCATACAAACAAACACAATCTATTGTGAAAAAAAGTAATGAAGTAGAAAAAAGAAGGAAAATACATCGATATTCACATTTGGATTATGTTAAATATTTATTTTCAATACTTTCAAGCTAATTTTCATTTAATCGCCTCTATGGTCCGGTGTTGGACTTAACTTCTTCGCCTCTGTGGTCTAGCGATTCAGGTGTTGGACTTGACTGCATAATGTCCCGGGTTCGATTACTGGGTCGGGCAACAAAAAGAAAATTTGGTTTTTGTAATTTACTAATAAAAATTACGTTACCTGGGATTTGTTATGTACCCGTTTAGCGATAGGCTTGCCACCTATCAAATTGCGGGACTTAGTGTTTTGGTTAGTCGTGGATGCCATGGTTGTACCTCTGCATACCCCTCGGAGATAAAGGCATGAATATACTTTTTTTAAGTTAATTTTATTAGCACTTTCGAACTGTAAAATTTATTTCCTGAATCTTTTTCCTCTAAAACTGTAACTAAGATTATCGAAGATTATGTTAGATTATATCTATTAATATATTTTTAGGTTTTGCTATGTTACAATAACAGTACTTAAAATACTAAAGCTTAAATAGTTCATTGCCACCAATACCACTGAATGCCGTGCTGCAACTTAACCGAGTGGAGATCCACTGCCCTTACGTAGGGTAAAGGTTGAAATACCCAGCCATGGGACTGCGACAAAACTACAACAATTATAGTGTCTAAAGTTCACGATTACCTCTTACTATCAGGAGAACCATGTGATTGTTCCCTATCTTATCAATAAATAATCAGAATCAGAAAAATCTTTATTCACTTGAACCATACAAGTGGTATTTGTGCGCGTCGACATTTTTTTAAACTACCACCGGATCGGAACGTGGCCAAAAACTGAGAAGATCCGGCGAACGAAACTTAGCGGGTTTGTCTTTTTTTCAATAATAATAGTTACAATATAAACAAGATTAAAAATATAAATTACAATCTTACTTTAACTTAAATAATAATACTATATATTACAAAATGAAACGAACAACAGTACAGCAAATATTTATTACGCTTTTTGATACGAAATATAACATAAAAAAGATCGCATGCAAGGCCTCGTTAGAGTGAACGCGCGATAGAGATATTTCCTGTATTGATTCAACGATATGGTCACATCATATTTTATTTTTTTGTGCTATTCCTTTGAACCGTGGTTCATTTTGATGTATTGTGATTGTTTCATTGTAGTTCATAATAAGAATTTTTTGTTTTGAAAATAATTTCGTCGGTGTGTTTTAAATAAAAAATGGTACTCGTGTATTGTACCTATATACAAAGTACCCACACTGACTTACATATATATGTGTGTAACATATAAAACTTTTTCATAGTCCTGTGATACTATTCTTATGCTTTCGTTCATTGTCATATATCCTTTTTTTTTCTTTGGCACTTAAAACTCTATTTGCAATTATTAGTTGGAGCAGCTTCACGTTTCTTTACTGTACGAAGTCAATTTGTATATTTTAATTATTTACTTTATTTAATTTCAGAGCAATAAAGACATGAAAGATCTTAGAATTTAGAGAGAGAGAGAGAGAGAGAGAGAGAAAGAAACATGCGCACGCCGCAGAGCTTAACTTCGTTCCAAAAAAGGAAACACACCTGAGAAAATGTTACTATATTGGGTTGATAATAGTATCTAATAGGCGGCGTAAACGTGTTCTACAAAACCTTGCACAAGTTAACATTATTGAAATTCAAATCAAAATTGTGACACAGTCGGGACAACAAAATGTTAGTTTAACTTTAACTACTAAAAACGGGGTTTCTACGGGATCTCAGTCCTTTAACTTACCTATCAACAAAAGTGTATAGATGTTAATGAAATTGCAATGTCTGTTTTGTACTACATGCATATTAATGCTTAAAACAATATTTTTACCAGTTTTGTCCGTCAGTCTATCAGGCTAGCTGACTGTCTGTCTGTCTGTTCGTTTCAGCTAATCTCTGAAATATTTGGACCGATTTTGACGGGGCTTTTACTAGCAGATAGCTAATCTAAACACTAACTTAGGCTACTCTAATTGTAGAAAAAAAGTAACTAAGTAAATTTTCAACGCCAAAGTCGCGGGCTAGTACTAAACTAAGAAGGTAAGGAAAATCTATAAAATTAGTATTTATGTTGGACAACATATGTTAATTTTATGATCAATAAAAAACCAGGTCGTTTGGTCTATACATTTCTAAAAAAACCAGGACTGACATGGCTTAAAGACTGACTAGATGTTGAACACCGTGTAGTGATAAAGTTAGTACAAAAATAAATTTGTAAAATCTTTGTAGTACTCTCATTGCGACAGAAAAATGTAATGTCTTTGTTCTTCTAAAAAAATAAAACATGAACTTAAGTTTCACAAATAAAAAGTTCATAAAGCCAGATATTATATAGTCAGAAGACATCTCGTTTTATCCTATCAGCGGCTCCCAAACTTTTCTTCACAAGGAATCGCTTGAGAAATTTGTAGTGATTCTGCAATGTCATTTATCTGCATGTATCTCTATTTTTTATACACATACTATACATTAATATTCACAACATACATCACTGGGCCCAAGAGATAACCTATTGACCACCTTGTTGACCTAGCCGTTAACGTACAAGCCTAGCTCAACGGATATTGTTGTATTTCTAAATCTGAGTGTTTTTATTATATACACACACATATTCAAGCCAAGTCCTTTACGAAGTAAGCAGAGAATATCGAGTGTCATATCTCACGATCCTTTATTACATTTACTGTTTAAACCTCTCTAAATCACTTACTAACAGCATCCTGTCTTTGAATTACTCTATCTATTTGAAAAACGCATCAAAATCCGTTGTAGTTTTAAAAATGTAAGCGTACATAAGGACAGACAGCAGAAAGTGACTTTGTTTTATACTATGTAGTAATTGAACATGGGTAAATGCAACAGCTTTATATATTTATTTCAGCTTCTTATCTTATACAATATACAGTAACGGAAACCGGATCAATATGAGTCTCAGAATCATAAACGGTCATATTGTGACATATGTTGCATATTTCATGTTTTAATTTAAAAATTTAAGATGTTTTATAAATTACTACTCAAATTTAATATAGTTCTCCAGCCTACAATGGTGCAGATTCCCATTAGATTAATAAATTTAAAAAAATATTACAAATATAATTATCTATCGTCTGGCGACCTTTCTGACGAAATTCTCGCAATTTTCTAAGAACTTGTGAAGGGTTATGTAAAATTGGTAATAGTTTGAGAACCTTTATCTTAAGTAATACCTTGATGGAGACGGTAGGAGATTTGCATCGCAAAACTGCTATTTAATTAATAAATGCAGCCCACGATGGTATTAAACTTGCGACTTCAAACTTTGTCAGCTAGTTGAAACAATTTAAATAGTATTACTTATCCATTGCATGTAGCTTAACTTTGGCATAGTAGGTACAAATATAAATAGTAGGAAACTAAACTTAGTTGTCAAAACACCTGCACGCCCTTGAAGCAATAGGGTTTTCAAGTTATTTTTTATTTGAATTTCAATAACTGCGTAGCTTACAAATCTGCATATACAAAAAAAAGTCGTGTTAGTTACACTATATTTTTAAGTCAACTTAACTTATTTGGATGAAAATTGAAAGGGAGACAGCTATAGATAATTAGAAGAAGGATATAAAATACTCTTTCGATCGCGACGAAGCTGGGATAAGCAACATTTTAATTTTTCATATACAAACTGAATGGTTGGAACCAAGTTCGCCGAAACAGTTAGTGATACATTTATGCAGGTTTTTTTTTAATGACTAACTTGTTGCTAATCTTGCGATTTTTTGCAACTTCACCGAACTTTTGATTTATGCAGGTAATCTCATAGCACTGGTTTATTCCAGCAAAAAACGAATATGTTCGTGGCATTTTATAAAGATCGCGAAAACAAATAACAACGTCATCAAACGTCTATAAAAATGAAAATGAAATAAAATAAATAAATAATTTGTGGAATATGTGTGTTTAAAAGCTGTTACTAAGTACTCATTTATACCAACATATTCTACCACATTGTGGTGTGCAAATATCTTATAAGTATTATACAGTTTTTATTTTTGTTATTTATATATTTTTATACAAATTAGTTGAAACATATTTTTTACAAGGCTATCATTTATTATTTAAAGCAAAAAATATTATGATCAACTTTTAGCCTATCTACCATACACAACCACCCACAGCACTGCAAAAACCGCTTAGGGGTCACGTCGATGCGCATATATGTGCGAGTGTGCCATTTTTAGGAAACTATACAAAAAGTTTTTAAAAGGTTTATAATCTAAAACCTACCAACGGCTTTTCTGTTTTGCATTTTTTAAATGTAGTTTTACAAAAATAGAATACAGACATTACAATTCCAAATAATATCTGTTAAATCAAAACATATGAATTAATTTCGCTATTAAAAAAGGTTAAAATAATTAATTTCAACCATTTTTGTATGTTGTTTGTTGCTCTTGTACAGCGGGGCTATTCAGTATCATTTTAGTGATTGTTCAGGATATCAAATTACTGTCAAATGACGTATCTCCAGTGACAACAGATATACAATGGAGATAGCAAATACAAAACACGTCATTTGACAGCTATTTGATGTAAACCACAGAACAATATTACTTACAGAAAAGAATTGTAACTACATATACAATAAATGCAACCATAGCCTTACACAGCTACAAGACAGTGGCGCCCCGTAGGTATAGCAAACGAAAACTACTAGAAACGGGATTTTTTTTATATTTAATGTTTAATTACTTTTAATTTCTTGATAAAAAGAAAAACAAAATTGCCTCTAAAATTTAAAATACCCAATATCGTTTATTCAACTTACAAAAAACACTTATAAACGCGGAGGGTACTATTACATTACAATAAGTAGAAATTTTAGGGGCAATTATTAAGATATTGATCTTATAAAATAAGGCAATTAGTAAGATATTGATCTTTTAAAATAAGACAATTATGTCATGTATAGAAAATAACAAGTAAAATAGAAATTGTTTTTTAATAATTTAATTCTTAATGTTTTTAACATTTCATCAATAGTTTTTGTGTCTGATACAAATGCAAAAAAACAGTAGGAGCAGGTTAAGAACTCTGTTATAAATCACATTCATGTCTTCATTTGGCATTTAAGTATGATCGTTTACGGACATTTTGAACAAAATTCACCGATTTCACCATTTTCTAAAAATCACTAGCAAGGTAACCTAAACAGTTTCCTAGCGTAACTATAATACGCCGAACGTACTCTACACAATATAAACACCTGAGACCAGTAAAAACACCGTATTCTTTAAATTGGAATGATGCGGCGAAATTACAACTTACTTAACACAAAATATCGTCACGAATCAATTAATGTATTTACAATAATGGCGGCTTCGGATTTGAAACAAACTTGCCGGCCTGTGTGACCGGTTATTTCAAAATAAATAATATGAAAAATCAGCAATTACCTAAATAACTGATTAATGAGCTATTTAATAAAATGTAACGTATATATTATAAATAACAATGTTTTAATAATACTTGTATATATATAGCAGCCTATAGCAGCAGACCCACATACAAACATTTTGTATGTGTTAAGTACGAAAATACGTTTATACGAGAAACAAGAGCCCGATGTAAGCTTTACCCAATGATCACAACTAAAAAATACTGAATAGCCCTGCTGTACAAGTAGCAATAAACAACAAACAAAAACGGTTGAAAATGATTATTTTAAACTTTTTAATAGTGAAATGAATCACATTTTGATGTAACGCACATCCTTAACTGTCGAAATTCAATCTATTTATAGATTAGGAACATTACCCGAGTTAGTGTTAAGTGTTCAAAGCCACGATGTGATAAGTCTCATCAATAACTTATCGCTTAAGGCCCCATACTTAGTCAGCCAGAAGAGCCAATCAGCGCACTCCCCCGTTCTATGATTACTACGAAATATTGCGCTCTAAAGTAAATGTCTTAAGCGCCAAATCACTATTTTTGACACTATAAAAGTAATTTGAAAAAAATATAAAAACTGAAACAGTTATCTTTTAAGTATAATACTTATCTATGTTTATGTTAAATCTGGTGTCGATATTTTCGTAATTGAAGTAGACAGTTGGGTTTTGCTTTCAAAAAAGGGTTAACTTTTTGATTTTTTTCTATCAAGCAAAGTGAAATGAATCGTGTTTTGGAAACACTAGTTTTATAAAGCATATTAATGTTAATCTTATGTATTTTTGTCGCCAAGATCCATAATTGCTTTGTATGAAAAAACAGTATATTGCTGACGTATTTGAGCATACATGGCCCCTTAAAACAAAGCTACTTAAATATTCAACGCAAAGTTCTCTAACACGTAAGTAGGGCTCTGGTTAATCAATATTGTACTGTCTATTAGATTTTTGGATTCAAATTTATTTAAAAGTGATATTTTTTATACAGAATAGATTTTTTTACTTACCAACATACACAATTATTTTTATTGAAGTGAAACTTTCTTATCGACGTAGGAGAGAACTTTGTCTTCATATTTCTGAGTTACGTTCACTAACCTCTATTTACGCTCCACAAAAAAGCTCTGTATGCTATCGCCGAATGTCATACTGTGTTCTTCGTGATTTTTGTTTCGCAGGCAGGTATATCACAGCTGGCCTCGCTGTGAACTAGCTTGCATCGCGATATATAGAGTTTTTTAGGTTTACGTACCAAGACCTACGACACATATTTTAATACAAAGATACCTACCTACTATCGAGCTATAATTTATAGGTCTATGATACCGTAACTTCACACCCATATCCCCGAAGAGGTAAGCAAAGACACAACCAAGGCACCCACGACTAGCCGAAGCGAAGACACTAAGTATCACGTGATAGGTGGCAAGCCTATCGCCAACCGGACACTTAACCCATCCCGAGAAACATTTTTTTATTAGAAAATCGGGAAAATCATATTATATTTTTGTTGTCCGACCCGGAAATCAAACCCGGGGCATTATGAAGTCAAGACCAACACCTGAACTACTATACTACAGAGACGATTGTCGGCTGTCAGACGCATGTCTTTTTTTCAGTATTCATTTTTATTCAATTATCATTTCTTAAGAATCTTCTAAATATAATTAGGACCTTTAAAATTAAATTTTATAAAATCTGTTAAATCGCTCTCAAGTTATGACATGCCCAAGGAAATAGGGATCCATTTTGTTCAGGTATATAGAATACAAATAA
Source organism: Calephelis virginiensis (assembly GCA_002245475.1). Classification (NCBI taxonomy): domain Eukaryota; kingdom Metazoa; phylum Arthropoda; class Insecta; order Lepidoptera; family Riodinidae; genus Calephelis; species Calephelis virginiensis. Next base: position 73,507 of record NJDC01005191.1, read on the forward strand.
TTCATACCTTAGGAATCTTAAATATAGTACTTAAATGGACTACGAGACTGAATGTCAAGTCGAATTTACAAATATACCTTGTAAATGCGATTCAAAATGTAATAAATAATGTGAAATCTAAATAAATCATTAGTGTGAATAATTCGTACACGTAAGAAGCTTAACATTATAAATGGGAGATTTGTAGAGAAACTGTCAACTGTAAGAAATTGTATCAAATACGTAATACCAACATCATAAGGATAGAAATGCGTAGGTGGAAGCTTAATAAATACTAAATGAATGAATATTCTTTATTCTTTACCAAAAATTACAGAATTAGACGCCTAACTCCATCACTGAAAGGTTTCAATATAAACCTGTATTAATTATACTTACTAGTGGCCGCCCATTGGTCGAAATTCGACCATGATAAATTTTAGTGTCTTGTTGATAAGAACGCCATCTTCATTCCTCAAGACCAACTACTTTGTTTCCAAACTGTATGATTATAGTTTGTGCGCCATCTGTGATCATTTATCGTTATCATTAATATATTTGTTTGTGTGTGTCAAATGCATAGTAGTACGTGTAATGATTTATTTTTTGAATTAATGCACTTTGTAAACACTGTAATTAAAAAATGTTAGCGTTCTGCACTTCTCCTACACATAAACTAAAAATGTGTCAATTTTCATACTCCTCCGTCAGCGCAATTTTCGTAAAAAGGGGTCCAAAGTTTTTGCTCCACGTATTAATATATAGATAAACAGTAGAAGAGTAAATTGTGTACATTGAAGATATTTAAAACATAGGTGTAGGCGACAAAAAGGATAACATTTTTAGATTTGGTTATTTTGGTTATTTTTAGAAATTTGGTTATATCGCGCTAATTGCATTCCCTCTCTCAACCCCAATTTTCCCACTTTGGGATAAAACTCCCTATTTTATCCCAAGGGAGCATTTAATCGTTATGAAAAGTATTCTATCACCCAATTCAGCTCATACCCAGTGTGTATGACAAATTTAATCAAAATGCGTTCAGCAATTTTTGCGTGGTTGACGGACAAACATCCAAACAAGCAAACTTTCATATTTATAATATTAGTGTGATTATAAACATTCATTTAAATCAGTCTGCAGAAATGTTTCACTTGTTGTCACTCTATGTATGCCATAATAGGTCGAATATGTAAGACTGCGATGTTAAAATAAGGAGAACCAATGTACTATATTGTTGGAGGCAATAAAATATACCAACACATTTTTAACATTTTGACATTTTTTATGTAGACACATAAAAATGTTTAAAGTGTATCTGTATCATGATCCATGACCGCAATAGTATCTACTGAATCAATCCTTATGAAATTTAGCTCATAGATACTTTAAATTCCGAGGAAGGTCTTAGGATAAATTTTAGCCTAGTCTCTAAAGATGTTCCTGTATGAGAGGAGTAAAATACAAAATGAAGATTCTTTTTAGTTCAGGAACAAGTAGCCCAATTCAATTGTTTCGTGTTGGATTTGTAAAGCACAGGCTGTTTTACAGATTGTCCCGTATTTTTTCAAGTCACAAGTTTTGTCAAAAAATACAGACATAACAACGTTAAGTACAAACGGACCAAATAAATTGAAATCCGGAATGAAAAGAAACATTGGAACTTACAGGTCGTCTTAGATATTATATGAAAATCGCCAAACAACTTCATGCCCAGTCTCTGGACCGATTCTCATGAAATTTTGTGAGCATACTTAATATGTCTGAGAATCAGCTAACATACATTTTTCATGCCCCTAAGCGTTAAAGATGGCATTAAAAAAATAAGCAGAACAACATCTGCCGGGTCAGCTAGTAATATATATATATTTATATATATAAATAAATACTAAATATATATAAAAAGTGTGACTACTTGTTACGCTTTCACAGCTAAACTACTGGACCACTTTCGTTGAAATTTGATATTCATATAAACTCGAATTCAAACGTAAGCTATTTTTTTTTCAAAAAACAATGCTTAATGGTCTATGACAAGGAANNNAGCTGCAGTCCGAAGTATTCTATGCCAACGTCGCGGTAAACTAATTTCTAGTAAATCATAGTATAAACAAATCCTATTATAAGAAGCTTAAACATAGTGGATGGGGGTTGCAGAGAAACTGAGAGTTCCCAAGGCGTATCCGTGGTTATTATCCCTCAAACACACGGTGTGCCCACACCTGCGCGTCTACAAATAACCTTGTAAACCTAACAAATTACAGCCCCATTCATATTTCCCCAATCTGTGTTGCCAGCCGAAAAATGTTTCAGTGGGAACTGATTTGTTCGTTGAACCTTGTATTGCTATATTTTTCAATTTCATTTTATACTTAGAACTTTAGAGGAGTGTTATAAAGTATTTTATTTATTTAGTGTGATAAAACAGCGAACAAAAACTTGATTTGCTCAGCAAAGCGAAATAGTATTTCAATCCGACCCATCGCTTACAACTATACAAAGCGCAAATTCGGCCTCATATGGACTACTGTAGTCAACTCTGGGCAAGGGCTCCACAGTACCAGCTCCTTCCGTTTGACCGCATTCAACGTAGAGCAACTCGAATTGTCAATGATCGGGCAATTACTAATCGGCTTAATTCCTTGCCGCTGCGTAGAGATGTTGGATCCCTCAGTGCTTTCTACCGCATCTATCATGGAGAATGTTCTGAGAAGTTGTTTGGTTTAATTCCGGTCGCTAATTCCCACCTTCGGACATCGCGATAGAGTTTAAAGTATCATGCCCATCATCTTGATGCGTGGCGATCTACAACTGTGCGATTCCGAAGACATTTTATACCTCGCACAACACCTTTATGGAATCAGTTACCGAGGGCGGTATTGCCAAACAATTATGACTTAGGGACCTTCAAGAAAAGAGCGTACTCGTCTAACGTACCTTAAAGGTTAACAATGCATCTGTGATACTTCTGGTGTAGCGAACATCCGTGGGCGGCGGTGATCACTTTCTATTAGGTGACCCACTTGCTCGTTTGCCTCCTCTTGTATAAAAAAAAGAATAATCACGCGGCTCTCATGATGGTAATAGACAACCGTGGTATGTAGATACCATGCACGTAAACCTAAAGTACTTCGCCATCCTGTAGCCAGAGTATTAGGCAAACTGTACAAGTCTTTTATTTTATGATATTGGAAGGCAAACAAGCTGACGGATTTCTTGATGTTAAGAAATTCACGCCGCCTAGAGACACCAAAGGTGGTAATGGTGCGTTGCCGACCTGAGGCCGGGATGTTTGGCCTAGAGCAAAAGTAAGTTTACCGGCTACCTTACCCTCCGTGTCATGACGTTATGGCGGCAGGAATAGATAAGGCGGTGGTACCAATCCGGGCGAGTCGCTGCTAAACTCTACCACCTATTCGGATGTCACGGTGTTAGTAACGATGAGCCTATGCTCGCCTTTTACGAGCTGCCTGGCAAGGAAGGCAGATGGTCTATTCTACAAAGGAGCCCCGACCAACACGGGGACCCTACCCTCCGAAGCGAAACATGCCTCTTTCATTACGACGGCGGCAGGAATAGGTAAGGCGGTGGACAAGTTACCGCTTAGCGCTCTTACACCAATGAAAACGTATCTATATATGTGTCTGTAGTATCATAGCTCCTAAACGAATGAACCGATTAGGATGAGTTTATTTTGTTAGACAGCTAATGTGATCCAGATGATTCTTAGCTACAAGTTACAGACCAATATAGGAGATTATGTAAAAGTTTTTCTTTAATGGTTATTGCAATACAGATTAGCAGATAAGCGAATGAATAAAATTTGTACCGCCTGTGGACACCAAAGATGTTATGTTAGCTCAATTCCAAACCGAAAAATGATATTGGTGACTACAAAAAATGTGGCAGTAGGATAAGTACCGAGCATCCGAGCAAAGCAGTGTGAGATCGCCTTAAGTAATCAGATCGGGTGGGACTTAACTAACACTTTTTGAGTTACACTTCAATGTCTCTACCCTATTTCCTCTCCAAAATCTTTGGAAATATTTCTTCTCATTCGTAATGTTTGGACTCCGCCAACAGTATTGGTTTCACAATGTGGTTTTGCAAAAATGTTTACGAAATCGCATTGTAAATGAAAAGCAACTATCATATTAGTGGGGATGAAAGTTTGATGCAATTTTCCACCTAGAATTTAGCTAAGAAGAACCAAATAAATCTTTGGGGAATCGTTGTGTGAAAATGTGGTATAAGCAATAGTTATTATCAATTTTTTAACAAACTTTGAAAAGGAGGAGGTTAGCAATTCGACTGCATGTTTTCAACTGATTTCAAACTTTAGCTTTAGCCCTGATGATGCAGTTATAAGCGAAACCGGTAGGTTATTTCTAAAACAATAAGTTGTTATTGACACGTAAAATAGTACAATTGTTTCTTCATTTAAAAGTAAGTATGAGGATGTTATACTAAGCGCTGACGATGAAAAATATCTTATAAATTATCCACGTACACAAAATTAAGTAAAAAGTATCTTCACGCCCATATCCCCGAAGAAGTAGGCAGAGGTACAACCAAGGCACCCACGACTAGCCGAAGACACTAAGTCCCACAATGTGATAGGTGGCAAGCCTATCGCCAACCACATTTCCAATCCCGACCAACATCTTTTTTTTTAATTAGAAAATTGAAAAATCCAATTTCCTTTTTGTTGGCCGACCCGGGATTCGAACCCGGGACCTCAAGCAGTCAAGTCCAACACCCGGACCGCTAGACCA
>NJDC01005196.1:6060-39473 GCA_002245475.1 Calephelis virginiensis
TTGTATTTTGTAATGTTAATGTGAAAATTTGCAAATAGAGAGGAATGTGAAGTTTAGAGTTTAACTTTTATAAAAACTAGCTCTTTCTGCGCGTTTGCATGGAATTTAACATAAAGGCTAATTTAAAAGTACTAAAATTCACTCTAAAAGAGAAATATATAGTATAGAGTTAAATTTTAATAAAACTAGCTATACCCGCGACTTTGTTGGCTTGGAATTTATTAAAAAAGTCTAAAATAAAAGTAGCGTAAGCCATACTCACTATTTATTACAGACATTAGCCGTATCAAACAGAAAGATAGATGGACAAAAACTGTGATATTTTGGTAGATATTTTGGTCTATATACTGGTTGCATATTCATATGCAACCGCCTCTATGGTCTAGCAGTCCGGGTGTTGGACTTGACTGCATGAGGTCCCGAGTTCGAATCCCGGGTCGGCCAACACAAGGAAAATTGGATTTTTCCAATTTTCCAATAAAAAAACGTTGGTCGGGATCTTCGGCTAGTCGTGGGTGCCTTGGTTGTTCCTCTGCCTACCTCTTCGGGGATATGGGCGTGAAGATACTTTTATATTCATATGCATGATGTAAAAAGCAAATATTTTATTATTACATACACTCCAATATCATTTATTTGTATAAAATAGAAAAAAAAATGGTCTTGATTGATTTTTATTTGACTTTTTTTTTAACTTTTCTAATATTTCGTTATACAATTTTTATTTTACAGTTGATGTTTTTATGGTTAATGTTTTTACTAAAAAACTGTTTAAATTTATGTGTTAGGTAATTCGTTCATACATACATATCTTCACGCCAAGTCCCTTACGGGGTAGGCAGAGAGTATCGAGTGCCAGACCTCACGATCCTGACAAACCTGTCTTGCTTCCTTCACATTCATAACCCTTTTCATACAAGCACGCCGGTTTCGGAGGCTCTTGACACCACCCTCGGATAATATCCGATTGATCTGATCGTGAAATGTCAGCCTTGGTCTCCCCGGGTACCTACATCCATCCACATTCGCATTGTATATCTGCTTTGTCAATCTTTCATCTGTCATTCTTTCGTAGGTAATTCGTTCTTTGTGAAAGACGTTTAATGTCTTCCGATGTACAAATCTACAAGTTTTATAAATTGTAAATTTTGTGCGTATGTTTGTTATTTCTACTTGGCCGGAACTACGGACAACGGCCGTTTTTTCGACTTTTCTAAAACCTAGAAAGTTAATAATAGATTACTGTGATAATTTTTCTTTGCCTTTTTTAGATTTACAAATGCATGTATTTTTACCTGTTATCGTTGTTTTGTTTTGCCAACACTATTTGAGTTACCAGAATCCGGAATCGAACCCGAGGCCTTATGAAGTCAACACCAACACCGGACCACTACACCATAAAGGCGAGAATTCCTGTAGTAATAATTACTAATTTTTTTTTTTAATATTGTGTCTATTAACAATCCTCTTTCTCAATCTTGCTACTTTGGTTAGTGAAGTGGCAGTTACGTAAAACGCATTTTGTCGAAGATAATAAGTATAAAAATTTAAGGTGAAGACTCATTAACCTTGTATTTATGTCACAGGACGATCCCTTTTACTTTTTTTAAGAAATTTGATGGTCTTGTACCTAAAAGGCATCTCATTTAAATATCTGTTATCTTTTTGCACGGTAGTGTTATGTTTATTCTTAGTTTATTTCGGTGTTACTCTCGTACTGATTGGTATCAAGTGAGTATTCATATTAATTTGTATATTATTAACCAACTTCAAAAAAGAGGATGAGTTATCAATTCGACTGTGATTTTTTACTTGGTGGTATGTTTGTTGCGCGATTACTCCTTTAAAAACCAACCGATTTTAATGTTTTTTAGTGTGTAATGGAGGTTATAATTTCTAGATGGTCAGGTATTAATTTTGTCACGATAGGACTAGTGGTTTTTTATTTATAGTTATTAATATACCATTTTTTTGTATTGTTATAAATACCTCATTATTTTATACCACATCCATATTAATGTCGTCAACATCAGTAAAAATAATTTAAGCATTATTAAGTACTAGTATTATTAAGTACTATGTTAAATTTATTCTGGTATTTATATAAGTATTTCTTTGTATTAGTATCGTCGACTAACACCCATAACCCAAGCATATAATTTACTTACTTTGGGGTTAGATTAAATTTGTGTAACTTGTCCATGAACATTTATTTATTTATTTAATTTATTTGCAGTTTACTTTGTTGTCCACTACATGACGTTCGCGTCATTTAAAACACCATGACAGTTCAGGATAGGATATTTCAACGCTGCTTACGAACAGTTACAATACTCAACCAACATGCAATGGTTTTGTTATAAAAATAAGTACGTTAAAAATAAGTACGTTACTAGCTATTGCCCGCGGCATTGGTTGATGGTCCCACAGGAACATTTCTTCGGGATAAAAACTATCCAATGTGTTAATCCAAGTAACCTTCTATGTGTGAACCAAATATCATAAATATCGGTTGAGCAGTTTTTGGGTAAAGGAGTTACAAACAAATAAATATACAAACTTTCGTGTTCATAATAGTAGGATTGTAACTCAAACCTGGAAAGCATGTCAATAAAAATTATGTGGAACCATCCTGGAATCATTGGCCATCTTTCCAAAAAAAAAAAATTGCTACATGGCATGTAATGAAATAGTTGGGAGTCGGTCTTTGAAAATATTCTGAAGTTTTTGATTTTACCGAAATGAAGAATATACACAATTCAGTTTTTTTTTAAAAACGCGTCAAGAAGTTTGTAAACGCGCTTTTTTTGCTTAAATTTTGTCAACAAACGTTTCCATTAAGACGCAAGTGTAAGCAAATTTTTTAAATATTCTGTATTACAAATGCACAAAGATAAACCAGTTGGGCGCAACATTTAAATAAAATAATAATATTAAGTATTAAGTAATATAATATTAAGTAATATAAGTATTAAGTTTTGTTTTTTATTCACCTAAATCATATGACACTAGTTGCCTTAAATCTGAATGCCTTTAGACTTCCTTTTTTTTCTTTTTTTTTTATGATATTGGAAGGCAAACGAGCAGACCGATTTCCTGATGGTGAGAAATTCTCGCCACCTAGAGACACCAAAGGTGGTAATGGTGCGTTGCCAACCTGAGGCCGGGATGTTAGGCCTCGAGCAAAAGTAAGTTTACCGGCTACCTTACTCTCCAAACCGGAACACGTCATGGCGTTGTGGCGGCAGGAATGGGTAAGGCGGTGGTACCAATCCGGGTGAGTCGCTGCGAAACTCGACCACCTAGCCTACCACTCTACTTTCAAATTATATGGGTTATAACCTTTTCAGTTATGTCCAGTGTCACTTAAAATAAAGTTTATACAAAATTCGGGTTTGCTATATATCTATAGAAGATCCGCCTCTTATTACGTAGTATTTATATACTCTTTGAGATAAACTATCAAATCTTTGTCGGTCTATTACTTACATATTTAAACCGCGAAACCGATCTTGATTAAATTTGACAACCCTAGGTCAAACATAGGCTATTTTTTTTTAAAAACTATACCCCTATATGAATGTTATGTAGCATGAAAGTTTGTATAAAAATCTATTGTACGCTGACGAAATGAGGGTGAAATAGATGGTACGTATAAAAATACTGGGTTCGAATCCCGAGTCGGGCACCTAAAAGAAAATGTGGTATTTCTAATTTTCTTATAAAAGAAAATGTTGCTCAGGATTGGATATGTGCCCGGTTTGGGATAGGCTTTGCCACCTATCACATTGTGGGACTTAATGTATTCGGCTGCCCTAGTTTTGTCTATACCTACCTCTTCGGCCAAAGATCATCAAATATATGTTTGTCGATCTGTTACGATTTCGTGGTTAAACTGCTGGACCGATCTTGATTAAATTTGACATGGAAATATTTAACAACCCAAGGTCAAACATAGGATACATTTAAAAAAACTTACCCCTATAGGAATACTGTGGGGGATTAAAGTTTGTATAACGAAGTGGGGGATTAAATAACTAGTATACAACAAAGTATTTTTAATAGTTGAGCAGAAAGTTATAACTTTATTGACTACGTAAGTAGGTTTTCTTGTGGAAATGAAAGACCAGAACTTTATGGTTTATCTAGACTGTCACAATCCAGATCACACATTGTAGTGACAGACTTAACCAATTACTTCAGTAATTTTATGATCCTTAATAAAAGCAAACAGCTTTTGTTACAACAAAAGCGTCGGTTTTAGTTATGTTTCAACCTTCTTAAGATATCTCATATAATACCACATAGTACATAGATCGCCTCTGTGTTCTAGCGGTCCAGTGTAGGATTTCCGTGATGTCCCGGGTTCGATGATCGGGATTGACCAAACCGGGGGAAAAGAAATTGTGTGTATTAAATTTTCTAATAATATCTTCATTGGACGGAATTAGATATGTGCCCTGTTAGCAATATTGTAAAAGGAAAGGGAACATGTCAACGGCAAGCACTGACGTTATAGCGGAAGAAATAGGGAAGGCGGTGTTACCAATACGGATGAATCGCTGCAAAATTGGACCACCTAGTCACATAGGTAAAGCGGTGTGTACTAATCCGGGGGATGATAGAATTCTACTACCTTTAGATGTCACGGTGTTAGTTTTACGAGCTGCTTGGCAGAAAGACAAATGAGCCCTGATGAACATAGGGAAAAATAAAAAAAAAGAATAAAAAAAAGAATTTTATAGAAACGTCTAAATTGTAGACTGTTTAATATGTCCTACACTGCAGGTACAATGCAGAGGCTCAGTGCTCGGCGACCAGAGCGTAATGCCAGCAGCCAGTGAATGCCCATTGTGATTATTGTGGTCCTTCAATGGCCTTCTGATATCGATTACATAGTCTGATGCCTTATTGGAATGTGTCTACTAATTAACCGACTTTAAAAAGGGAGGTTATTTTCGACTCTCTTATTTTTATGTTATTTTCTACGTCATTTCCGTAATCGATTCAAATCGATTTTAAAAAAAAATATTGTTTTACTAGCTGATCCGGCAAACGTTGTTTTGCATTATATAACTAATTAAATGACGATTGATCAGCTATCGACCCGGGATAAAAAATGATTAAATTACTAAAATGACTATTAAAAAATAGGGTTTGGTGATAAAAGGGTGAAAACTTAGGGTTGTATGTACTTTTATATGCTGTATCATAAAAAAGTAAAAACAAAAAATTTTGTCTGAAAATTACAAAAAAAAAAAATTAGGGGTGGGGGACTTAACATTTAGGGGGATGAAAAATAGATGTTGGCCGATTCTCAGACCTACTCAATATGCTCACAAAATTTCGTCAAAATCGGTCAAGCCGTTTCGGAGAAGTTCAAGTTCGAACCCCGTGACACGAGAATTTTATATAGTAGATTCAAAAGAACGCATTTCTGTGGTGGTTACGTAGTCTGGATCTGATAACGGAATCCCAGGAAAATCGAGGAAAATACTCAATTACTGTGTACTTAGATTTAAGATGATTTACTTAGTGAAATCAAAGTCGTTTTTTGCAGTTTTACTGCGCCTAAACTATATCTACATTATATTCGAACAAATAATTTGAAAGCAGGAAAACTAAAAAAACTCGACCTTGCTTGCAATATTGCTTCATTTAAATAAATAAACTATTTTTTTTTGTAAATAAACATAGACTAAAGTATTCCAGGTTTACATTGAGTTTTATCACACTAATACAGTTAAGTTATTCCTTGTTTTACTGTTGTTTTATATGTTTGTTAATAAGCCCAATAATGACTTATTAATAAAGATAGACTAAAGTACTTAAATTGTATTTCTTACACTTATACACTTTACATTATACACTTATTGACACTATAGTCTGGCATTATCTATCTGTATCTTCATGATACGGGCGTGAAGATATTTATAGTTAGAATTTTTTATGTTAGAGGTAAGGGTCAGGCCCTCCACACCTGAACATGACAAACACATTATAGCGGCAAAAATAAGTAAGGGAGTGGATCCCTGCCCGCGCAAGTTGCTGCGCAGCACTCTGCTAGTAGTGTTGTTAGTAATTACATATATTTAAATCTGCCTGCCTGGCAGAAAGGCAAATGGTCTATTCAAGACAGGAAAATGGGGTGGGGTTTCCACCAATTTATAGTCTAAATGTCAAACTTAAACTAGCAGTTAAGTTTATGTTAACAATAGGATAGTTACTGTGCAAGTTAACTTTAAAACATCTCCTAGGATATTTGATAAAATTTTAATATCACCAACTAAAACAATTAATTTTCGAACAAAAATAATCATAAAAAATTAGTAGTCCAGTAAAAAGTTCTGAGGTGAAACCCTCCAACTTCGCTTTATTTATAAAAGGAGCTTAGATCGCCGCAAATAAGAAACACACATTAACATCTTGGGTAAATTTGTTAGCTTGTTCAAACTCTATTACAAAAAGGTTTACGATTTAGTTAATAAACATAAAATTGCTACCTACTTTATGCTATACTATGCGCATGCTAAGACGGCTGGTTTGACACATTACAATAGCGATGTTAATGTCTATTTACTATCAAAAAATGCGAGCCTAATACGAGCGAATTTAAAAGTATTTTATTGTAACTAGTATGGCGAGTAAATACTCAATATATATTTTTAATAAAGTATCTTCACGCCCATATCCCCGAAGACGTAGGCAGAGATACAACCAAGGCACCCACGACTAGCCGAAGACACTAAATCCCACAATGTGATAGGTGGCAAGCCTATCACCAACCGGGCACATTTCCAATCCCGACCAACATTTTTTTATTAGAAAATTGGAAAAATCCAATTTTCTTTTTGTTGGCCGACCCGGGATTCGAACCCGGGACCCATGCAGTAAAGTCCAATACCCAGACCGCTAGACCACAGAGGCGATTTTTAATTTAATTTTTTTTTAATAAACAAAAATATAGATGTATAGTGAGGTGGAACAAACGTCAAACCGGCCATCATAGCGCATCGCAACTGTAGTTGTGTTTGGCATAGTTTTGGAAAGAAATTCGAAAAAAAGGAAAGATTCTCAAATATAAAACAATTAACTTTCTTATCGCACCGTTAAAATTAAGAAATAATTGTAACAAAAGCGAAATAAAGTGGGTTAATACGTTTTGGCAGAGCTAAGCCGTACTGCAGTGAAACACTGCAAAGCGATTGTTCATTGCGAACTTATAAATCAGATTTGCCGAATTATATCTTGGCAACTACAATAGTTGCAAGTTAAAAAATCTGTTGAATTATGTCTATTGAATAGGGTTGTCAATACTTCAGTTAATTATTTAGTTGAAGATCTGAACCTTTTTTTCTTTTTTAAAGTGTGGAAAATCCCCCCGGATACCCTTGGAAATGTTGGACTTGACTTCATGAGGTCCCGGGTTCAAATCCCGGGACCAAACGAAAAGAAAATGTGGTATTTCCAATTTTCCAATTTAAAAAAAAGTTGCTCGGGATTGGATATTATGTGCCCGGTTGGCGATAGGCTTGCCACTTATCACGTTGTAGGACTTAGTGTCTGGCTAGTCGTGGGTGCCCTGATTGTGCCTCTGCCTACGTTTTCAGGGATATAGGCGTGAAGATACTACTTAATATTTTTATTTGATCTTTGAATAGAACTCTCAATATATGTCAATCGCGAGTCGATCTTTCGAGTTTTTGGCCTATTCCGAGAAGACTAATTACTATCAACGAGATATTGTTTTTGAAAAGTTGCTAGCCCTAGTTTCAGTCTAAATATTGAGAGGTCTGCAGTCTCCACAGCCTTGTTGACCTTCGCCTTTGTTAATGTATAATGGAACTGCCGTTGTTGGTGCTTTAGATATATACTTGACCTTCACTATTTTATTGGTTATGTAAAAGTTTTTGCTTTTGGAAAGCCCTATATTTTTTTTAATTATCAATTCCTATTGCCACAACATTAATTCTCAAATGTTGTGCAGTAGGAATAAGTTAAAAATATCTTCACGTCCATATCCCCGAAGTGGTAAGCAGAGGCACAAACAGGATAACTATGACTAGCCAAAGACATTAAGTCCCACAGTGTGGATAGGTGATATGCCTATCTCCAACCGGGCACATAGCCAATCCCAGGCATCGATATTTTTATTACAAAATAGAAAATTACACATTTTCTATTTTTTGAAGTGAAAACTTCTTTAGCTGCGTTGCTCACTTTTTTTGAAATGGGTAAAAACTTCTAAACTCGCGTCAATTCACGTGATCTGATCGAAAATTCGTGAGACGGGGCAGGGCGTTCGTGTTGTCATGTTTGTGTACGATAGCGCAATAAATGGATATTGTATTCATAAACATAAATGATAATACTTTCATTCTGATAAAGTAATTCGTGTAAAATTATTTCGTGTAAAAACCATTCGATCCTCAAGTTGCCTGAACTTGAGGATCGAACCCGGGACCTCAAGAATTCTAGTCCGATGCTGAACCACTAGACACTAAGTCATTGGACTAATGTTATGAATAGGTAAACAAATATAAGAAACTTTGTTCCAATAAGCAAAGTAGTCTGCGAAATCGTTGTCTTAAAAAAAAATTACGTATCAATCTTGTCAACTTTATAAAATTCCTCAGCTACATTCTTATGCTGTGTTGTTGACATGACTATGTGCCCTCATATTATTCTTCTTTTTGCCTTTGAATATTATGTAAAAATTTAGGTTATAACAAGATATAAATCCTATTAATATTATAAATGCGAAAGTTTGTAAGTATGGATGTATGGATGTTTGTTACTCTTTCACGCTCGAATGGCTGAACGGATTTGTCTGAAATTTGGAAGACAGATAGATTGTGACCTGGATTAACATATAGGCTATTTTTAATCCCGATCGCACACCGGGTTTCTGTGAAAACGAAGGCGAAGCCGCAGGTAGCAGCTAGTTTTTTATAAATTCAATCAGTTAAATGAAATTGGTGCTCAGATAATAGTATGAATGAGTCGGCGATAATTCATCGGCCGATTCAAAAATATCGGAATCTTGATAAAAACCTGAAGTGGATATTGGAATGAGTGCTTTTTAAATTCAATCTGATATTGCATAATTATTTTTGTATTTTCTCCCCACTGGGAAAATTATTATGTTTTTTAAAATTCGAAAACTGCAAAAACCAACTTCAATTTTAAAATTTGTTTATTTTTTACCGATGCGTATTTAGCAATGTTTTTTTATCGTCAACAGTTTGATAGTTAAATAAAACAAATAACAGCTGAATACGTGGTCCAGAACTAATTAATTTTTTTTTCCTTTGAACCTTCTGCTGACGTTAATTACCACATCAAAAAAAGAAAAAGCCGCCATATCGTCAGTGTTTGCTATTAGCCTCTTCCGTACTAGACAGGGTAGACATGCACGTGTTCACTAAATGAGAGGGCGATTGTCTTTTATCATCTTATCTTAATATAGTACATATAAATAATTACGTGTAACGTTGATTGTCCGCGATGGACTCCTAAACAACTGAACCGATTTCAATTAAATTTGCACACCGTGTGCAGATTGATCTAACTTGAAACATAGGATAGTTTACATCTCAAGTTATGATCAAAAAAATTACCATCTGAGCGAAGCCGAACAGGCAGCTAGTAAAATTATAAAATGTTACATATTACCCATTTTCTTAAAATAAAAATATCAATTATCGATTCAAATGTGTAATCCTTTTTGGAAACGTGTTAGAATGGCGTTGCAATAGGTTTGTACCTACTATGGTTTGACGGAGACCTCGAGTATCTCACTCGCAGCGTAGTGATGTACCCAGACACTAACGACCGCCAAATGAGGTGCATGCTGCCGCATAACTGATGCATTGCTTACCTAACCGTTTCTAGTGAAGTGAAATGTTTCGATTGACATTACAATTTTAGTTATTTTTAATATATTAAATATTTTTGTAAAATATTTCAAGGTGTCCTAAATTGTATTCTTAGTTTGTATTTAAATGTAAATGCTTAAGTTTTTCAATTTTTTTTGTACTAATATTTAAATCGTTTGTACCTTTTATTCTCAATCAAGTTATAACGTAGTATAGCATGGCTACTATAATGATAAATAAAATGTTGCTTGAAAATTTGATTGGATTGATCAGATCACATAAGGGTTAGTCAATGATACTAATGTGTTAAACGATACTAAATTTATGTATTAATTTGATGGAAAACTCAGAATCAGACTCAACTCAGAGTGTTTTTAACATTTTTGCATGTACCCGTCGGAAAACGTACCCGATAATCCTGCTTAGGCTTTTACGCTTATCCTACGATAAGGCAGTCAAATTTGATATAGCTATCCCGAATGTCAATAAAAAAATGGCTTATATTATTCTCCATTATGTCAAATTGAGTGTATTATTAATGTGTTTAAATACGTGATACGTTACATTTTATTTTTGTAAATTAATGTAATAAATTCAAGTTCATTCATTTTTAAAAGGACTGTTACAACTATGCGACTTAAAGATTCACAACTATTGATTATGGAGATTACTTTCGATAAGAGTAACTAATTTATAATTTGTCTCAACTTCCATTAAAAAATCATGTCGATAGAAATATTGTTCAATTATTTTCAGATATCATATAGGTATACCTTATTAGGAGCAAAGCAAGAACATCGATTATCGATGTCACTAAACTGTTTTCCCGTCACTACATTAAGATCATCTATATGCAAAATTGTGCCTAAACTACGATTCAGTTCCGTCACGTTTGGATATCAATCATCAATCAAGTGGTTCGACATTCATGTAAGATGCATATAATTTCGCCTTGGTTTGTCTAGTTTGCTCTAATATTAACAATATGTAAGTATTTTGAAGTCATAGATACCTGGCTAACGACAAATAAGTGACATTTTCATTGTCTGGGGTTTAGTAATTCGCCTCTGTGGTCTAGCGGTTCAATTGTTGGACTTGACTGCATGAGGTCCCGGGTTCGAATCCCGGGTCGGGCACCAAAAAAGAAAATTGGGTTTTTCCAAATTTTCTAATAAAAAAAATGTTGCTCGGAATAGGATATGTACCCGGTTGGCGATAGGCTTGCCACCTATCACATTGTAGGGGACTTAGTATCTTCGGCTAATCGTGGGTGCCCTGGTTGTGCCTCTGCCTACCTCTTCGGGGATATGGGCGTGAAGATACTTTTTTTTTTAGTAATTCGGAAGATGATTTAGTTCGTAGTGCAATAACTACCAGAAAAAAAGAAAATATTTTTAATGAAACTAATCATTTAGCTATTTGGAGTTTAAAAAAATTGTAGATGAAGCACTTTTCTAGTATTTTGTAAACTAATACAAGCAAATTACATTGTAATTGCTGTTTGACATTTCAGTTATTTGGTGTTTAGTAAATAGTTATTTGGTGTTGGTGACGGGTTTTTGTTTGACGCAATTTTTGAAGTCAATTGTACTTTCCACAAGATATATTTTTATCAACCGGTTGCACTGTTTAAGCATCCTCAAGGCTATTTAACATTTTATCACTATTTTATGATATTTCTTTCGAAAACTACCTCGAGCAGAATGTAACATATACATAAAACGTAAATTCTGTGGCGTAACTATCCGTATATCTTTATATAAATGTGTTTTCCGAAGCGGTATATAAACCTATCCAGTATGAGAATGGTGATATTTTACGATGAAAGGTATAAACTTAATATCTTATTAAAATTGTTTGTAATAAATTATGTAATTGGTAATAATAATCTTACTAATATAATAAATTCGAAAGTTTGTTTGTTTGTTACTCCTTCACTAAACTACTAAACCGATTTTCCTGACATTTGGCACACATATAGAGGGTAACTTGGACTTGGACAGGACAAATATGGCAATTAGGTATTGGCCGGCGGATACGCAGCTATCTAGATTGCCTGAAATTCATCTTTAGAGATACATTATTATCATTGGCTGTAAGTCCCGAAATGTGATAGGTGGCAAGCCTATCGCCAACCGGGCACATTTCCAATCCCGACCAACATTTTTTTTTATTAGATTTTTGTTGGCCGACCCGGGATTCGAACCCGGGACTTCATGCAGTCAAGTCCAACACCCGGACCGCTAGACCACAGAGGCGATCAATACAAGTAATGAATATAAATAATTCATTTTTATAAATATTAAAATACTGTTGAACACGTGGCTTTGTTTTTGTAACAACTAAGCATACATACTCAAATTAAGTTTTTTTTTCGTAAGGATGTGAGGACTTAATCGCCCACTAGTAAAAAAATCTTGTAATTTTTAAATTTTGACTATTACACTGGCGCAGTTAGCCAAAACAAGCAGCAGAAATAAGTCCAAGATTGGTATTAAAGTTTTGCTGACGCTTTGCCTAAACTTACATTAGACCAGCCTTTCCCAAAGTGGGCGATAACGCCCCCTTGTGGGCGCTGGAAGCCTAGAGGGGGGCGGTATAAATCTTGAAAAAAAATGGTTTTTTTTTAAACTAGGCGCAACAAATATGTTATTGAGGTTATTGACAAGAAAAAAACGAGGAGGGGGGGTGCTACAAAACAACTGATTTTCAAAGTGGGCGTTACATGAAATAAGTTTGGGAACCTCTGCATTAGACTTTCGAGACTCAGATTGGCAACGCAACTAAAATTTTTTGTCTTAGCGACAATTATTTTCTACCATCAGAAAATCTGATTGCCAAAAGCATCAAATTACTACATTTACGTTTAATCGCTAATCAGTAAGTTGTTCGGTCAACCGGCTAGTTACAAATTGGTTGTAAGATATGCGTCGGTACATAACCGCGATACATAACTGTTATGTTTCTAAAAAGAGAAATGCGGTGTAATACTGTGGTTTAACGTTAACTGCCTATTTAACTGTAGAGAGTACTGTGGTAATACTTATGTCAGACTTTTACTTTAATGAAAGTTTGTGAGAAGACTGGTACTTGTTAGTTATAATGCTTTCGGTAAACTTTTTAAGAGGTATCCGAAGAGGTAGGCCGAGGTACAACTAGCACATTTACAACCTACATAGGTACGTTCACAGTCCCTGTGATATAAATACATAAATAAATATCGCCTCTGTGGTCTAGCGGTTCAGTTGTTGGACTCGACTGCATGAGGTCCTGGGTTCGAATCCCGGGTCGAACAACAAAAAGGAAATTGGGGTTTTCCAATTTTGTAATAAAAAAAAACGTTGCACGGGATTGGATATGTGCCTGGATGGCGATAGGCTTGCCACCTGTCACATTGTGGGACTTAGTATCTTGGGGTAGTTGTTTGTGCCTTGGTTGTTGCCTCTGTCTACCTCTACAAAGCACACAAATTGAATCTAACCCCAAAGTAAGCAAATAATAAGCTTGTGTTATGGATGTTAGTCATCGATTCTAATACATAGAAATACTTCCAGACCCGGAAATGTAGATATTTAAATGTTCATCACACAAAAGTCTGCCCCCGTCGGGAATCGAACCCGAGCCTCGCGATTGATCGATGTAGTTAGTGGTGTACGCTAGTCACTTACGGCCAATGTTAATAATGTATCTCAATGTAATGGATTTCAAGCAATCTAGATAGCTGCGTATCCGCCGGCCTATCCTATACCTAATTGCCATATTTATCCTGTTCACAGATATGTTATTGGCAAGCGATAACATAAAAATGGACCAAAATATCAATCTTGGACAACAAATTTTGGATTAGGATTGATTATTAACATTGGCCGTTAACCAACAAGGCGATATGTGACAAACTTATTGCCAACCGAGCATTAAGTTGACTACAACGTTATCATCGAACGACTGGGAAAGGAAACTCTACATGTTTCCAGTTTACACTCCATAGTTTAGACACGTTAAGGCTAAGATTCGGTCGGGCATCTATTTTAAGAGTCTCAAAACAAAATTAAAAAAAAAAACACTGACGTCATGCGTGTCATCATTGCAGTTACATTCAGCACTACATGAGCCCTTAACGTTTTAAGCTTTAATTTTGGTCAACATGCATGTGTATTTATCGTTTCTACTAGCTCAGCGCAATATGAGTCTTTGTTACATGTCTTAAGATTCAAATTTGCTTGCGTTTACTACATCAATAAATCTTCTGTACATTAGTACGGTTACTTCCTCCTTCATCTATCTTTGTTGTCGCCTCTGTGGTCTAGCGTTCCGCTGTTGGATTTGATTTCACGTGGTCTAGGGTTCGATCTACGAGTAGAGCAACTAATATAAAAGGAGGTTTTACAATTTTTTTATTAAAAATAAGGTAGGCCCGGTATTGAATATATGCTCGATTGGCGTTAAGCTTGCCACCAATAACATTGAGTCACATGGAAGAGCTTAGTGTCCTCGGCTATTCGTGGGTGCTGCGGTTGTAGCTCTGTCTGTCTCTTCGGGGATAAGGGCGTGAATATACCTATTAACTTACGTTTACTTGGTTTGTGCTTTAGGAAAGGTACACAGCGAATAATTTTACGCTACGACCTTCGAATGACTTATCTATAGCAAAATACAATTACTTTAAACATTGATGCAGTTTCTGAGTCACGGCGACATATTAGACTATTACGTTAACGATGACATAAACCCAAGAGACCGCAGAGTAAACAAATATACAACTTCAATAATTGAATTGTTTGTTTACGAAGATAAAGGACTGTTATCATTAAGGGTAATTTGATACTTCCGTGATAACTTGAAATAATGATTCAAGTTTACCTAGTACTTTTGTTTTTTTTGTCATTAGTCTTAATATTTATATCTATGATAAAATTTTCCTTGGTTGTACTGTTTGTGTCTGATTGGTTGTAATGACATGAAATAAATTAAAAATAAAGTAAAAAGTAAGAAACACTTACCCGCCTTTTTCAATTATTTCTCTGTTCGCCAATTAGAGTTAAAAACGACCAAAATCGATAAAATTGAAAGATTTAATATATATACATTTGTATTTTATTCTTTGTATACGCAAACTTACTCAAGTGCGCTAAGATTATAGCTTCAGATTTCCAACGCACCATTCACAAGTTTGGTGTCTTTTTGTTGTTTATTTGGACGACGAGAAATGCTTTAACAATTTTAACCAGCAGCTATAACCATAAGTACTTTCTTTTTGTTGTTGTTACTCAAGTAATTTGTCCATTTTTTATTTCCTATACAAAAAAAAACTGTTTATAGAATTGATAATCTTTTTTGACGGCACTTGGTGGAATTCCATTGTATGCACACTTTTGAAATAACACACTTTCCATAAAACACATATCCTCTTATTAATATACATGTACTAACGTAACGTAACGTACGTAACGTACTAACGTAACGTACGTAACGTAAAATAAAGTTGATATTATAGTCTGTATCGCATTGTAATAAAGACTATAATACCAGGCTTAAACTTGGAGTACTTTACTCCGTGTTTATTAATAAGACTATTCGAATAACGAATTGTGGAAAAGTACAAGTGCTTTTTAAAAAGTGTGATTTTTGTATATGTTCTTTTTTACAAAATCTTATTTTTTTTATTCATAAACATGTACTAACATGGCCTGGGAGCAAAATTAAGTTGATATTATAGTTTGTATCACTTTGAAATAAAATACCAGGTTGAACCTTGGAATACTTAATTCGGTTTTTATTAATAATTCTAAACGAATAATGTTTCGTGGAAAAGTACAAGTGCTTTTTTTTTTAAAGATGTCCTTTCCTACAAAATCTCAATTTTGTCCTCAAACGTTAAAATGTTGTAAGTATACAAAACCACATCCCACCGGACAGAGTACCCACAATGGTTTCCCCTTGTTGGGTTCGGAAGCAGCTGGATTCGGCACCTGTTGGCCCTTTGTTCCCTCAGGATACTGCAGAAATGGCGCCGGATATTCCCACGCCGACGCACCACGCGTGCGACATGTTGCTGTTACGGGATATATTTTTAACTGAATTTAAATAATTAAGGACAGTAAAACTGAAAATACCTAAAAAATAAATTTAAATACTTCATTGGTACCATGTCGCAAAATCATAATTCTTTTTGCGAAATAGCAAATGGTTCCGAAATTGTCCGACATGAATTTTATCAACATGCTACTAGCAGTTTTTGAGTTACGCTTAATAATGCATTTATCTGTCACTTATCTTGACGAATCTATCAATGATGATATCAAAGTAAAGTATCTTCACGCCCATATCCCCCTATTACCCGTACAGTTTTTACAACCTATCGCAAAACTCAGTATTTAGCTAACCTTAAGGCAATCGCAACTCAGCTAACCACTTTGAGGATACGGGCGTGAAGATGACGTGTTATATCAATAATCGAAGTATTATTTCTGTTGTATACATTAAAGGTTATTCAAGTAGCGTGAAGCAAATCCATCTTGCATCAGGTACGCTTTTTACTTCATGATAACTGACAGTAATAGACATTGACAGCAATTGACAATAAGTACGTGAAAATGCAGTAACATCACTGGTGATTAATCGATGTTTAACACGAAACATATTGTGAATTTTTTTTATATTGCGACAAATATGCGAATAGTAACTCATATTTCTTAGAATAAAAGACAACAAATAGATTTCCTGATAGAAATACTCGCTACAATAAAAAATGGCACTGGTGCGTTGCCAACTGGACTGTGTGGTGCGTATGTTTACCGGCTACTGCACTCCAAATCGAAGGCGACGATGATAACAGTATTAAATAAGGAAAGTCTTAAGTCGCCATGTTTATTTTTATACTGCCACTTATCTAGAAATACTTGGGACGTAAAGAGCAATCAAGCAATTATGATGCAATCCTCTTAAAAGTAGATAATGAAAAAAGTATCTTCACGCCCATATCCCCGAAGAGGTACGCATAGGTACAACCAAGGCACCCACGACTAGCCGAAGACACGTAGTCCCACAATGTGATAGGTGGCAAGCCTATCGCCAACCGGGCACATTTCCAATCCTGACCAACATTTTTTTTTTTATGTTGGCCGACCCGGGATTCGAACCCGGGACCTCATGCAATCAAGTCCAACACCCGGACCGCTAGACCACAGAGGCGATATCAAAATCATCAAAATAATGATGATAACTCAAAAATCACTATTCTTATCACGATAAAATTAATATGGGACCACCTAATCGTGACCTATCCTTATAAAAACAGAACCATCAAAATCGATTGGTTATTATCTGAGTAATCACGTAACAAACATAAAAAAAACGTACAGTTGAATTGAGCTTCCTCCTTTTTTGAAGTCGGTTTGCTCGAGACCTAACATCCCGGCCTCAGGTTGAAAACGCACATCACCTTTGGTTTCCCCAGGCGGTGATATAATAGGCTTGCCACCTATCACATTGTGGGACTTGTCTTCGGCTAGTTGTTGGCGTCCCGATTATGCCTCTGCCTACCTCTTTCAGGATAGGGGCGTGAAGGTACTTTTTTTCTTTAAAACAAATTTTATTAAACACGAACGAATTAACAGTAACTTCAGAGAATTTCGATTTTTTTCGCTATGTTAAACTAGTATTATTTATTTAGGCTAGTTCGTTTTACCAATAGTCTACACTACTCGTAATAATGTTAGTTTTATTTGAATATTTATTGCCATATAAAGTTCGTATCCATAATTTCGAAAATTCAATGTTACTGCTTGAAAAACTTTTGGAACTGTAGGGTTACTCTCCAAACACGATTTCATGGAAATTGGAAATTTGAATTGAATTTGTCATTTTAGGTACTCTGGAACACAGTAATAAAGGATGATTAACATTTAGTTACAACAAAATTCAATGAATCGGATAAAATCATCTATTGTTTACTATTAATTAAACTTTAATAATTCGCTAGTATTGTATTGAAGAGTACCTAAAGTGACAGATCCGATCCCAATTTCCAATATTGCATTAATCGAGATTCAAGAGAAACCCTACTGATGTGATATTAAAAACAGTTTATTATGTTCTTAGGATAAGGTTAGTAAATATGCAAACCTATTCAATATAAATAAACACCCGCAGACTCATAACTATAACAAAGCCCGGTGAAGAAAAGCTCGATGAAGCCGCAAAAACCGCGAGGTTGACAAAATATTAGTCATTCAAAAAAAATGTTCCCCGTGTTGGTCTGGGCTCCTTTGCAGAATAGACCATCTGCCTTCCTGCCAGGCAGCTCGTAAAAGGCGAGCATAGGCTTACAATCACTAACACCGTGACATCTGACTAGGTGGTAGAGTTTCGCAGCGACTCACCCGGATTGGTACCTCCTTACCTATTCCTGCCGCCATAACGTCATGACGTGTTCCGGTTTGGAGGGTAAGGTAGCCGGTAAACTTACTTTTTCTCGAGGCCTAACATCCCGGCCTCAGGTTGGCAACCTACCATTACCACCTTTGGTGTCTCTAGGCGGCGTGGATTTCTTACTATCAGGAAATCCGTCTGCTTGTTTGCCTTCCAATATCATAAAAAAAAACTATAATGATCATTACATTGCAACCTAAGCTCCTGTCGCGAAAGAAACCCGTAACCGAACAGTTACTTTTTTAATTTATGATATTGGAAGGCAAACAAGCAGACGGATTTCCTGATGATAAGAAATCCACACCACTAAGAGACTTCAAAGGTGGTAATGGTGGTAAAGGCCTCGATCAAAAATCAGTTTATCGGCTACCTTATCTGGAACCTGAACCTGAACCGGAACACGTCAACGGCAAGCTGGGATTATGGGGGCAGAAATAGGTAAGGCGGTAATACCAATCCGGGCGAATTGCTGCTAGACTCTACCAATCAGTCAGATGTCACGGTGTTAGTGACGGTAAGCCAATGCTCACCTTATACGAGCTTCTTGGCAGGAAGGCAGGTGGTCAATTCTGCAAAGGAGCCCGGACCAACACGGGG
Source organism: Calephelis virginiensis (assembly GCA_002245475.1). Lineage (NCBI taxonomy): Eukaryota > Metazoa > Arthropoda > Insecta > Lepidoptera > Riodinidae > Calephelis > Calephelis virginiensis. Next base: position 24,966 of record NJDC01005196.1, read on the forward strand.
AAAGTAATACCTCGGTAGTACAAGATAAATAATTCAAATAAATAAATAAAAAAAACTCCTAATGGCGATGATCCGAAAAGGGACTTCGTTTCGTATACATATTGTTTTCGGCCAGTATTAATAACCTATCTGAGATAACACATTGTGCTATTTTAGATCAGTTGCCAGAAAACCACAACAATAACAATTTTTTTTTCAATAATTAACAAAAATATAAGTAAGTATCGTCACGCCCATATCCCCGAAGAGGTAGGCAGAGGCACACATCCAGGGAACCCACGACTAGCCGAAGACAATAAGTCCCACAATGTGATAGGTGGCAAGCCTATCGCCAACCGGGCACATATCCAATCCCGAGTAACTTTTTTTTTATTAGAAAATTGGAATAACCAAATTTTCTTTTTGATGCCTCACCCGGGATTCGAACCCGTCCCGGGTTCGAATCCCGGGCTCAAGCAGTCAAGTCCAACACCCGGACCACAAGACCACAGAGGCGATAACAAAAATATCTTAGTAATAAAACTATAGTAGGTCTATCTTATCTACAGGTAGTTTTTAAATATTGGTCGTAGATCAGTTACCAGGCACCCACAACTATTTTTCAATAATTCATTAAAATATCTTAGCAACAAAAGGCCTATCTCCATTTATAGGTTATTAATACTGACCATTAGTGCATACTTATGGTTGCCTGGATTGACTTTACCAATTTTTGCGGCCATAGAGTCAACAACTGCCACTGTGATGTTCCGATCTGGGGGGTGATTATGTAACTCAGTTACCAACTCAAAATGGATGAGTGTACGTCGAATCGCTGTCAAATGACATGTTTTGTATTTGCTATCTCCAGTGACCAACAGAAATACAATAGAGATAGCAAACAGAAATGACGTCATTTGATGTACACTTTTACAGTTTGAGTTGACAATTGAGATACATAATCACCCCTCTGGACTTTTACCTATTCAGATTGGAAAGCATCATAATCATCTTTGGTGTCATGTATTTCTTGTCACCAGGAAACCCAGGAATGAGATGTCATTTGCCCTCTAGTTCCATAAAACGAAATAAAAATAAATAAATAATATCCTTGGACAAGTTACACAAATTGAATCTAACCTCAAAGTAAGTAAATTATATGCTTGTGTTATGGGTGTTAGTCAACGATACTATTACATAGAAAAACTTAAATAGATACTAAAATAAATTTGATAAACACCCAGACCCCAAAATGGAGATATCTAAATGTTCATTACACAAATGCCTGCCTCCGTCGGGAATCGAACCCGAGCCTCGCTTGGTCGATGTAGTTAGGCGTGTACACTAGCCACTCCGCCAACGAAGCGGTCAAATTAAATTCAAAATTCAGGAAAAAGGAGAAAGTTATGTTTATTTTGCAATACTCTAACATAGTCATAAACAGATTGCGTTAAGAAAACATAAAACTAGGTGATTTCGTTTTTAACACCGTTCCGGAAATATAAAAATCTGAACTAGGTTTTCTGAATTTCAAAGCATAAATTACAGCAGTTATGAAACTGTAAAATATTTTCATAATTAAAATTTCATGATTCACCTGCCTCTACGGTCTGCCTCTGAATAGACATCTGTCCTTATCTTTCTAAAGAAAACTGCATGCTAAAGACAGAGACAGGGGATCTTAGGCCTAACGTACACTGGAGGTATAGTTTCAAGCATGTGGCGACTGGCGGATTCATTTCATTCTGTTTTCGAAAGCGTTCCTCGTCAGACGTGCGTCGCGACTTATTTCTCGAATGTTTTGAAATATCGTATTAATTGTAAATGTAATCATTTCAAAAAGTGTATTGAATACAAACTGAATAATACATTGGATGTGTTTATTTGACCCACATAAGTGACAAAAGTGTGTAAAGTGAAAGTGAGGTTTTCGGACGTCACTAGAATTTTCTTGGTGCAGTTTTTTCTTATAAGAATCGTCAGATTCGTGAGTTTCTGAAGGGATTACAATGATTAATGAATTCGACGTGAGGATGCGATTCGGGGCTTATTAAGTGTATTTATTTGGACTTTATGAGGGACAGAAGGTCGTTGCCGATTACCGAAGTGGCGGTTAAACATGACAAAGACGGAACCGGTAGAGGGTTGGTTGTGAACTCGGTGTTGTGTGGAGTTGTTGATGAACTGTCTAACGGGAGAACTGGGAGACGAGGGTCGTGGGTACGACACGCAGTCATGGGGGTCCTCAGGTGGAAAGATTTGACAGGAGTCAGAACTAGCACGCCTACAGATCAAAAAGAGGTATTTTTTTAGATAGTAGCTAAGTACTAGTTTTGTGTAGGGATGTGACGAGCTCATCGCATGCTACTGAAAGGATGTGATACTAATCAAACAGTTTTGATTATCGCTTAATTTAACTAGTCCAAATAATGTAGAGAACTGCAAGGCTTATCTGCTTGGGTATTACTGCTCTGCCTCTTCCTGCTCCATAATGTCAGTGCTTGCTAATTTCATGTTCCAGTTTGTAACGTATCATTACCGTCTTTGGTGTCGAGATAGGCGACGTGTATTTCTTACTATCAGAATATCTGTCTGTTGCCTAACTGGAAAAGTAGTGTTGTTTTTCAAGGGTGGAAAAGTAGAGTTGTCTATCTTTCTTTACGTGAATTTTGACGTCAACCTATCCGCAGAACTTGTACAGAAAATTTGATATCCGGTTGGCAACGCACTGTCTTTGCTAAAAATTCGTACCATGAAAGTTGAAATTCTTTTTCCAAATATTTGCCTATAAATGCGAAAAAAAATATTCGACGGGTTAAATGCCTCAGTGGTCTAGCGGTTCAGGTGTTGGACTTGACTGCATGAGGTCCAGCGTTCGAATTCCGGGTCGGGCAACAAAAGAAAATTTAGGTTTTCCAATTTTCTAATAAAAAAAATGTCCGGGATTGGATATGTGCCTGGTTGGCGATAGGCTTGCTACCTATCACATGTTGGGACTTAGTGTCTTCGGCCAGTCGTGGGTGCCCTGGTTGTGCCTCTGCCTACCACTTCGGGGATATGGGCGTGAAGATACTTTTTAATTGCGACAAAAATATTCGATGTGTTTGTTGAATGGGTGGCTTTAGCTTTTCATCCCTAGTTTGTTTATAAAAATATTGACGTCATAGTAATTAGTGTTTAATTAAACGTTGCGTAATTGGTTTTGTGGTTGCAATACTGGCTTAAATGCATACATGGATTCGATTACAGGTCCGATAGATCCGGTAGTTTTATTATTAAAAAATAAATAGTATGATTCGAGTTTCGATTAAAAAAGAAACCTATCTACATCAAGATCAGTCTGATCCGACATGTTTACTAATTGATATTAAATAATAAAAAAAAATATTCATGTTAACTTAACAAAAATTTATATGGACCTTCAAAATAAATAATAAACTGATTCTACCATCGCTTATGAATACCTAGTATGAGAAAATGACGTTTATTTTTTTTATCGAACAGCAACTTTTATTTTACACTAAGCCGACAGATGTTTACCTGTCTGAACAACAACTTTTTTTAATTAACCAGCTTTTGACAATAACTAACATAACAAAAAAGATTTCGCAAACTTACTTCATCCATTCAGGCGTGATATGACACGGGAATTAATACACACACACGCACATACACACATATAAAACTTTATTTCTTTTAGGCTAAGTTATTGTAATAAGTTAACACGGTGGGGCACTGGTGACCTGTAACTCAGGTACATTTTTACCTAAAATAGGCACCCGACTCTCACTAAAATGCCAAACTAGATTTGTACTACAACTTTAGTTATATTTATAGATTATGTGAGAGTGAACAATAAATAAATATTATTATTAAAAAAAAATTAAATAAGATTACTTATGAAAAGGGCTACTATGGGGTTTCTTATAGATTCTCTTTTCTAGATATAGTGTTACAAGCTCACAAAAAAACGGTGGGGTGATCAACTTGAAGTGCATATGTTTTTGATTTATGTTAGACCAGCCATATTTTCCAATTTTGATAATTCTACATTTTTATATAGGGTATAACCTCCTAGGAGGGTTATGTATCGTATAATTATTATGACAATTGGTTTATCGCCTTTTCTTGTTCAATTTGTATTAAAATAATATACATATATACCGTTATGCTTTTTGGCCCTATTACATCAGGCAGAGCGTTCGTCCCGGCCCGACCCGGGGAGCAACAAAAAGAAAATCGAATTTTTCCAGTTTTCTAATAAAAAAACGTTGCTCGGGATTGGATATGTATGTGCCCGGTTGGCGATAGTCTTGCCACCTATCACATTGTGGGACTAAGTGTCTTCGGCTAGTCGTGGGTGCCCTGGTTGTGCCTCTGCCTACTTTTTCGTGAATATGGGCGTGAAGATACTAAACGAAATAAGAACTAACTAAATATTTATTAAAATTATTGGAAATGGAATGGAAATGCACTACCTAGGATTCGAATTATAGTATTATCGGGTTTAAATGTATTTGTGTTAGCGGTTTACGCCCAAACATGGGAACAAATTCTCATGACCACGCCCGTGTGGCATTTTGCCTTCTAACTAAAAGCTTAGTTCCAACTTGACTGTATTAGGTGTAATATACCTGTATGTAGGTATTTCAAATTGGACTGGTAATTGCAAATACCTTATCAAAAATTGGTTTCCTAGAATCGTTATCATATTGTCACTGGGACAGACTAGACGTGCAAAAAAATTATGTTATAGGCTTTCCATTAAATTCCCTTAAATCCAATATTTTTCTGGAATATACATTTTTAATATGTCAAAACACTGACTGTTCCCCTATCTTTAACTTTTTCTCGAAAACAAATGAAATGATAGAAGTTAAATGAAGAATTTAAAAATATGAATATTTTATATGCTTGCATTGTTTTACGTATAACTTATAATTTGATATTTTTAAAACTTATCGGTTTCACCTATTACAGCATCATCAGGGCTAAACCTAAACTTATAAAATAAATCACTAGCTGTTCCGGCTCCATTCGTTCCACCTGTTAAGTTTGCATGGGAAAAAATAAAATGTTATTTATCCCAGTTTCCTCACAATCTAACAGGATAAAATATATCCAATGCCCTTCTCCTGTTTCGAAGCTACCTCATCATCAATTTTCAGCCAAATCAGTTCAGCTGTTCTTGAGTTATAAATAGTGTAACTAACACCAATTTCTTTTATAAATACAGATAAGTTATACGTGTTAAAATGCGAAAGGGCATGCTCCGCTGGTTCGGTCATGTGGAAAGAATGACAGATGAAAGATTGACAAAGCAGATATACAATGCGAATGTGGATGGATGTAGGTACCCGGGGAGACCAAGGCTGACATTTCACGATCAGATCAATCGGATATTATCCGAGGGTGGTGTCAAGAGTCTCCGGAACCGGCGTGTTTGTATGAAAAGGGTTGAAAGGTGAAAGCCAGACAGGTTTGTCAGGATCGTGAGGTCTGGCACTCAATACTCTCTGCCTACCCTGTAAGGGACTTGGCCTGAAGATATGTATGTATGTAAGTGATACGTAAATCAGTACAAGTGTGTTGTAATTAAAAAATATGAATATTTGGAAGTTTTACCATGCGTCGAAGTTGGAAAATGTCAAATATAGCACAGAAAGGTGTTAAAGGCTTGTTTCCTTGTCCTTTGTATTGATAAGATTAGCAACCTAATCTGAGGCTTAGCCTCAATAACATCTTTACTAGTATCATTAAGTTTACATCCGTTTAGTTGTAATTTTATTTATGTAGAATTATTTCGGGTTCGGCTCAATATAAACCGGCTTCGGTTTACGATCACTTATGTTCTAAAACGTGAAATTGTTTCGTAACTAACTGCGCCTATAAAATCGCGTTTATTTGCTTTCTTTTTATCCAGCAAACCGTCTTTTTTAAGCTTTGTAGAAAGTGTGTTACGCCTGTTTAGGAATTTATTTTGGTGCTTTTTTAAATAATTGTTTTTTCTTGTGTCTGTACTTTTAGAGTTGTCGCTCTTTAAGTAAATTTGTTAATATAAGACGAAAATTTAAGAGCAGATATTTCACATTGAGTCATTAAAATCAACCGCGGACGAAGGGTCAGTGAAAATATGACGTTTTAATTGATTTGATTGTTAGATAGTTGTTGTTGATTAGAGTCGCCTCTGTGGTCTAGCGGTCCGGATGTTGGACTTGACTGCATGAGGTCCCGGGTTCGAATCCCGGGTCGGCCAACAAAAAGAAAATTGGATTTTTCCAATTTTCTAATAAAAAATGTTGGTCGGGATTGGAAATGTGCCCGGTTGGCGATAGGCTTGCCACCTATCACATTGTGGAACTTAGTGTCTTCGGCTAGTCGTGGGTGCCTTGGTTGTACCTCTGCCTACCTCTTCGGGGATATGGGCGTGAAGATACTTTTTTTTTATTGTTAGATATAAATTTAACTGACGTCTGTAAGTACTTTAGTGTATTCTTGTTAATACGCATAGGGTAGGTTTTACCTCTTTCATAAAAAAAAATTAACAATGGAAAACGAGAAATATGGTTTTTCGTTTTCCATTTGCAGAGGTTCTTTACAGTTATTTTGTAACATTCCAATAAATATAACAACGTACATAATATGTACCTAACCGCTAAGCTTTCAAATATTCTTTTTTAATTTTAATTAACTGACTTAAAAACAGGATATATATTATTTGACTCCTCTATTTGTATGAATGTTAATATTTCGTCGTCATTTTTGAACCGAATTTTATATGTTATTTTATATTTGAAAGCGTAAACGGTGATCCTAATGCCACACTTAATTTTAAACAAAAAACACTTAATTTATGATTGACATCTACTTGATTTATTTATTGAAATCGAAATTGGATTTTTCTTTGACCTTACTGTAATATAATGTCTCATTTATTATGCTTCGAAATGTCGAGTTTTGCTGCGTCACAAAAATATGATACTCGTATGATATGCTATCTTGAAATATGATACTTGCTTTTTTTAATCTCAGTTTTTCTTTAGCATTATATATAGTATAATTGTGTTTTTTAACAAAATATCATTATTAATTCAAATTTTGGTATCTTTACGCCCATATCCGTGAAGAGGTAGGCAGAGACGCATAGCGATTGACTTGCCACCTATCACATTGTGGGACTTAGTGTCTTCTGCTAGTCTACATATCTATATATTACTTTGAATATGTTGCGTGCCTGAACTACTCAAACACTCTCAAAAACCCAGCATCAAAATAATAGAAACCAATCGATTACGATGTTTTCTTTTTTCCAATATCTGATATCTGGAAACTGGTCTTTTATTGTAAGTGCTTTAAATTTGTTGGTCAAAGAAAATTTACTTAAATACCAAAAGACCGAATAATAAAGCCATACAAACATTAAAACTTTAGAACAATACTGAGCAAACTAGTTTTAAGTCTGATCTTGAGGTTTAATTCAGTTTTATCATTGTTTTTTTTTATTATAAAGAACTGGAAGGTATTAGTTATGTCTACGTATTTAAACACCTTATAAGATGAGTCAGATATTATGTAAATATATGACTAATAGAAGATTCGCGGGCTATTCCGGTTCGATGTTTGTATAATATATGTTACACGCAAGTATGAGTATCAGTGTAGTGTTCCTCACTTTCACTCCTTATCAGCTTCATTGTGTAATAGTAATACATTAAGGTAGGTTCAATGCAATCAATAAAAAAACATTTATTACGCTAGCTAACCCGGCAAATGCTATTCTTCTATCTAACTAGCGGTCCGCTCTGGCTTCGCACGGTTATGAAATATACATATAAACCTTCCTCTTCAATCACTTAACTAATTTATTTAAAATGCCGTATCAAAACCAATGCGTAGTTTTAAAGATTTAAGGGTACAAAGGGACATCGGGACAGAGGAAGTGACTTTGTTTCATACTATGTAGTAACTTGCACATGTACCTATGTATACATATCTATACTATTATTATAAATTTGAAAGTCTGTCTGTCTGTCTGTTGCTTGTTTACGGCTACACCGATTTTGATGAAATTTGATATGGATATAGCTAAAGATCAGAATTCAAACATGGACTTTTTTTTTGCAAAAATCAATTCTTAAAGGGCTATATTAGGGATGAAAATTTGTATGAAAATCGTAATTATTCTAGCCTGACGAAATCGCGGATAAACAGCTAGTATGTTATATACTTGTGGTCTAGCGGTCAGGTGTTTGTCTTGATTTCATGGGGTCAGGGTTCGATCTACGAACCGTACGATCGTTACATGTATCTATTTTTTTTTCTTTTTTCATTACCTACTTTTAAGAGGATTGCATCATTATTGCTTGATTGCTCTTTACGTCCCAAGTGTTTCTAGATAAGTGGCAGTAAAAATAAACATGGCGACTTAAGGCTTCCCTTATTTAATACTGTTATCATCGTCGCCTTCAATTTGGAGTGCAGTAGCCGGTAAATATACGCACCACACAGTCCAGTTGGCAACGCACCAGTACCATTTTTGATTGTAGCGAGTATTTCTATCAGGAAATCCATTTGTCTTTTATTCTAAGAAATATAAGTTACAATTCGCATATTTGTCGCAATATTAAAAAAAATGCACAATATGTTTCGTGTTAAACATCGATTAATCACCAGTGATGTTACTGCATTTTCACGTACTTATTGTCAATTACTGTCAATGTCTATTACTGTCAGTTATTATGAAGTAAAAAGCGTACCTGATGCAAGATGTATTTGCTTCACGCTACTTGAATAACCTTCAATGTATACAACAGAAATAATGCTTCGATTATTGATATAACACGTCATCTTCACGCCCGTATCCTCAAAGTGGTTAGCTGAGTGGTTAGCCTTAAGGTTAGCTAAAATACTAAAATATTGCGATAGGTTGTAAAAACCAACCACTTACTCAACCCTGGACAACTTTTTTAGTCAGAAAGTTGAAGAAACAAACATTTGCACTATATTACTTAAGTGCAAGTTTGCAAGTATTCATTATATAAAAAAATATATCATGAAGTTTCATGAAGTGCCGAGGATGGAAATAATTCAACAATAAAATATGACAAAACAAATTTTGAGTTCCTGGGAATGGAATTCGAGACATCATATTGTAGTCAAGTACAGTAACCGGACTGCTAGACCACAACGACAATTAAATATAAAAAGTAATTAATGCTAAGATTATTATTGATACTTAACAAAAGTAAGCTCAAAGAGTGCAACCAGTGTAGCCACGATTATAAAAAAGGTACAATTAATCACACAATTTCAGTGTCCTAACCGTGCAAACGTTCATTTAATTTTTTTTATAAGAAATTTGTTTTTATAAGAAATTAGTTAAAACATGAGGTCCTGGGTTCGAATCCCGGGTCGGCCAACATAAAGAAAATTGGATTTTTCCAATTTTCTAATAAAAAAAAATGTTGGTCGGGATTGGAAATGTGTCCGGTTGGCGATAGGCTTGCCACCTATCACATTGTGGGACTTAGTGTCTTCGGCTAGTCGTGGGTGCCTTGGTTGTACCTCTGCGTACCTCTTCGGGGATATGGGCGTGAAGATACTTTTTTTTGTAGTTAAAACATACTACGTTGTCAGAGTCAGGAATCGGATCCGGTATCTCAATAATCAAATAGACCACTGAAGCGATAAATAATGCTACAATTATTGTATTCCTAAGAAAAGGATTAAAAACCTGTCCCCCTATATGTTATAGGGGAAATAGTGAATTTCCTGATGGAAGACATACACGTCGCACATAGTCACTGAACATGATATTGGTGCTTTGCCAAACTTATTCCTGGATAAGCCTTTTGTATCTTTTACCTCACCGGCTACTGAATCAAACCTGTACGTGATAGATGATGATAATTGATAGGACACAGGATTAGGTAATATGGTTCTAACAATCCTATAAAGTTTCTCTTAATTGTAAAGTTCTAAAACGTCCCATTGTATTTATTTAATACTTATTCTTCCAAGCGTCTTGACCCATATTTTAAAGTTTTTTTCCTCTTCCGAATGTAAGGTTTGAACTTCTTTTTGAACTGTCTCTATATCGTGTATAAAGCTCTGCCGCATGGGTTCCATTCTAAAAGCATCTTAACGCCCATATCCCCGAAGGGGTAGGCAGAGGCACAAATAGGGCACCCACGACTAGCCGAAGACACTAAGTCCCACTACGTGATAGGTGGCAAGCCTATCGCCAACCGGGCACATTTCCAATCCCGAGCAAATTTTTTTTATTAGAAAATTGGAAAAACCCAATTGCCCGACCCGTGATTCGAACCCGGGACCTCGTGCAGTCAAGTCCAACAACTGAACCACTAGACCACAGAGGTTAATAAAAATTTGCAATGAACTATGTTCGGGCGTTAAGATATTTAGTGTAAATTTCTCTTTTTCAAATGTACTACGTATTTGACATCTAATAATCTAATTCGATTAAGCGATTAGTGGAATACGAATAGAATTAAATCTGAAAATACAGATTTGAATATGATAGAAATGTTAAATTCAGTATCTGTAAAACGATGAAAAATTTAGCGTTTAAAATTAAATTTAAATCCAATATTACTGTCTGCTTCATCCCGAATTCTGACGTATGGTGTTCACAGGGTTGTCACTTACGATTTCGTATATTTTTTTTGTATTAAAGTAGCGAATAATCAGACTTGTCACCTGATGGCAAGGTTCAACCCACACTTGTAAAAACCGTATAAGTTAGTTACGGAGTTTTGACGCCATCGACAAAAAAAGGTAGTCGCATTTTTTTTTGCAAATATTTAATTTTGTATATATATATATATATTACTAGCTGTTACCCGCGGCTTCGCCCGCGATAAATTGAGATGTAAGCTATCCTATCTCTCAAGTTGGATCGAACTGCACATGGTGTGCGAATTTTATTATAATCGGTTAAATGGTTTAGGAGTCCATTGAGGACAAACATTGTGACACGAGATTTATATATATTAGATAATATTGGAACGCAAACGAACAGACGGATTTTCTGATGGCAAGAAATTTACGCCGCTTAGAGCCGCCAAAGGTGGTAATGGTGCGTTGCCAACCTTAGACCGGGATGTTAGGCCTCGAGCAAAAGTAAGTTTACCGGCTACCTTATCCTCCCAACCGGATCACGTCAACGGCAAGCGCTGACATTATTGCGGCAGGAATATGTACGAGAGTCGCTGCGAGACTACCACCTAGTCAGATGTTACGGTGTTAGTGACGGTAAGCCTAAAAAAATTATATTCAGTAAAGGTAGTCAATTTTTAAAGCCGTTTTGTATAAGTTTAAGGTAGTAGTTAGTTACAGTGTACAAGTGAAGTATTCACGAAGTAATTAGGGTATCGTATTTTTTCGTTGCCGCCAAACTTCACTAAATGAGGTCAAGCAAGGAGGCCACCGCATTACTCAAGACCCTGATGTGACTTTCTAGTACGACTAATGACTACTGGTGAATAATCTAAGTCCGATTTTGTTGTAAATCGTGTACCTTAATGCAAACTTAAGCTTGACAAAGGGCAGATGCTAAAGCCCAAGCCAAAAATTAAGGAAAAAGTTAAAGTTTGTAAGTCTGCGGGTTTATTTTTTTGTATACTTACCCACATTTAATAATTTAGACGTATCTTCTGTGCAAATAAAAAAATGTTTTAACTGCTTACATGTAATGATAATATTTTTGATTAGACTAATTTTTTTACATCAACATAGCTTCATTTCTAATTGATTTCAAAAAAGGAATAATAATGTTCGGTTCATTTATTTTATGTGCATTAATCGAGTCTCTGTCATTTGTGAATCGATCTCTATTTATTTTTATTTCAAAAAGCGTACTTTCGCGGTATATGTAAAAGGACTTTATTCCTTTTTTTTATAAAGCAGTTTCTTAGAAGTCGAGACTTAAATTTTTGTGTACTTAAATGATTTACTATTATTGAAATCGATGTCGTTTTTTTTGCAGTTTTATTACGTTTCAATTTTATATATTACGTTTTGCTGTTTTTAGATCCTTTTTACATTTGCTAGATTTAGTCCTAGATTAGAAAACACTTGCTTTTTTGCCGCCTGTACTATAAATGTTTGAGTTTGTTAAAACAAACCGTAGCTTTAAATTTCTTTGATAAGTTATATTGCAAACGTTGGAGCACCACAATCTTGCATTTAAACCCTTCAATTGAGTCTCAACGTGAAGTGCGCTAAAGTTGGCACCGTGTCAAGTGTTTTACGGCATTATTTGTCCGTTGTCAAGCGGGTCACTGACTCTATTCACTGGATAACGTTGCCTTACCGCCCATTTATATACTGCCACTGGTTTTGGCGGAAATTATCCAGCAAAAAATGATTTCGCTCGGAAAATCGTTATATAGATACGTCAGTCTGTTTTATAAATCTTAGAATGTTATTTTACTAAAAATAATTAAGCGCAAACTGCAATAAACGATTCCAACTATGTTATTAGGTACTGCGTCGCGATTTGATAATTCTTTTTTCGAAAATAAGCAAATAAATTCGAAACGGTTCCACATAAATTTCATGAACATACTGCCAGCAATTTTTCAGTTTTTATTAATAAGGCATACATTTTTGGCGAAATAATTATGCACTTTTAAGCATAAATCAAAAATCATTGTTCGGCTCATGAGAAAATTAATAAGGGACAGCCAAGAAATCACGACTTATCTTTCTTTAAATTATCATCATAATCTTATTGGCTAATGGCCTAGTAATTGCGTTACAAACATATTAAAAAGCATACAACCGAATTGAGAACCTTCTCCTTTTTTAACTCTGGTAAAAATATTATTTTGGGTCAATAATATTTTAATTGTTACTACCGTCTCAAATCAACCGAAAAACAGCCTATCATGAAACACTTACTTAATAATCTTAATATATATAAATTACGTGTCACGTTGTTTGTCCGCGATGGACTCCTAAACTACTGAACCGATTTCAATGAAATTTGCACACCGTGTGCAGTTTGATTCAACTTGAAAGATAGGATAGTTTACATCTCAATTTATGCTCAAAAAAATTACCATCCGAGCGAAGCCGGAGCAGGCAGCTAGTATACTATAAAAACCAACAAAACTACCCGCTCTGTTCGCCGACGCTATATCGACATACACCTGACACTAAAGCATGACGTCATATGATACTCTAACATGGTCGTCAATATATCTGTCTCTCTTATAAAATTGAAATATGTTTGTAAAAACATTCTCATATATTTACGTGTAATAAATCTCTAAACTACAATACAAACATAATAATATGATACTGTAACTATCGCCAAAAAGCCAATGTCACTACATGGTATAAAACAAAATTGCTTTCTTCTGTCTATCCGTATGCTTAGGTCTTTTAGATGCGGTTTTTTAACAGATAGAGTAATTCACTTAAGTATAATAACAGAAGTTTCACAAGTGCGAAGCTGGGACGGATTAAAAACATTTAGCAAGGCATAATTTACGCTAACCGGCGTGTTTGTATGAAAAGGGTAATGAATGAGAAGGAAGCTAGACAGTTTTGTTAGGATCGTAAGGTCTGGCACTCGATACTATCTGCCTACCCTGTAAGGGACTTGGCATGAAGATATGTATGTGTGTATGTATGTATAGTTTACGCTATTCGAAATTGACAAGTGGCAGCACTTTATTATTGGTTGAAACTCGTAAATACGAAATGTATGTATGACATATAAACTATCAGAGTATCCTCAGGTTGGATTCGTCTAATTTTTTTTATACAGAACATAAAAAAATATTTTTTTAGTGATAATGACTTTTAAACTGATTATAAATTTACCAATACTTAGTAGTCTAATATTTTTAGTTAAAATGAATAATTGACTAATTTTTTAAACGACGCGGACGTTGTCGCTTAATTTTAAATTTGTTTTGTAAATAGGGACATCAATTTAAAACAAGGCCGGAACTCCGTTTTCCCAAAGGTTTAGGAGATAACAGAGCCTATTAAAACGTAAGAGGTCCTTCACACGGGGTATTGATCGAAACACTTTATTCTAGTGTGTATTTTTTTCTCTTTTAAAGCCTACAATGGACGAAGGCTATTACTCTCGTTCAAGCTACACCCATTTCTTTCAAACTTTGATTTAGGGTATGTGTTTTAGGTTCAGTACTACGGAATAGTATTTAAAGCGAAGACATTAACGTTTGTTTTTTACATTGTAAGTTTTTTTATGCGTTACTTTGCTACAGCCAGTATCACGATCTAATGATTTCATTATTTTTGTTTGGCAGAAAGCAGGTAGCCAATATTCTGCAATGCCCGAAAGCGATTCGTTGTTTTAACCATCATAAAAAAGAAATATCTATTTTTGTTTGTAGAAATTTATTGATATTTTGTGGTCGGGAATTTCTTTATTTCCTCAACATGCGTCACATGATGTTTAACTACTACATGGTATTAAACAAAGTCGCTTTTCACTGTCTGTCCGTATGTATGCTTAGATCTTTAAAA